>CAIGRK010108306.1:0-14095 GCA_903798315.1 Fraxinus greggii
GAGAGAGTTGAGTGACCGAGTTCAAATTACAGTGTGTGCGGATGAAAATATACCTAATCAACTCCTTAAGAAGCAGAGATCAGATGCCAACATGGAAACTTGGGTGATACTATTATGATGCACCAGAACTAACCTGTACTAATAGCATTCCATATGGCAGAATCTCCATAACAAAGCATTTGAATTGAAAATATAAACGAACAACAAAAGTGCCGTAATTCATCATGATTATGCACAAACAAACAGCCTGTTTAGAAAGTCTTTCATTCCCCATTTTCATTAGGTTTGCAAATTTCAGTCACGACACCACTATCATTCACATATATGTACACATACAGAAAACCAGTGAGGATTGTTTCTGGGGATAGCATGCTCGACAATTAACGACAGATAAACCTTACAGCTAATCTTTAACTCTTACCACACTCGACTACCTCTGTCGGAAACCCATGTCTAACTCATGACGATGAATTCCTTGGTTACGACCAGCAGTGAGAGGGTGGATCTGCTTTGACCTTGCCTGAATTTCCATTTCAATTAGCCTTTGAAATGTCTCGGGGTTGCCTCTGGAATTGATATCAGGAGCTGATACAATCATGAGAATAATATGCATTAATTTTCATACGAAGACAACGAAATATTAGATTATATGTTTTATATATTCTTATTCTAGACATTACAAGGCATGCCAAGATGAATATGCTTGTCGACTGAAAGTTACTGAGAAAATAAGAAAATTTTGCTCGAGTTTTAGTGCATATTTGTTAATGTCAAACATACATTTTATCAAAAATAAATTTTGTACGACCCACTGCTACCCACTTATTACTACACATTTCATAGGACCCACAATTTATAATCACTCCCAAGCGCGTTCAATGAACTTTAGATAATGTTCATATTTTTGCTCATTATTCAACTATTCAGTTCAAAAATAAGCAAGATAAATATGCAGCTCTTAGCAACATAATGGGACAGAGTGAAGATTCGAAACTTCTTACATGGAATTGGCATCCCAAGACTGCCAATTTTGGGTTGGTCGGGTCCAAAAGGAAAACCTAGAACTGGATTCATTTCCTGAATAAAACCAGTTGGTTGATTGCCAGGATGAGACACTGGACTGCCCCTGGTGAACTCCGGTAATAGGTGAGGAGGATTCCCTGACATCTGCATTTGATGAAGCATTGAAGGGTTGTGAGCATGAACGTCTAACCCAGCATCTCCTGCACTAGAGTGATTAAAAGGCGGTTGGATCATACTTCCAAGAAATTGGTGATCGGCGGGAGATTCCTGATTAAGTACGACGCCTGGATCCATGAACTTCAACTGGGAAGTTGAGTGAGCACGATGAGAATCCATGGGATGACATAATAGCCTCCCAGGAGTCATTTGTGAAGGCTGAAATTGGGACGATGATTGCTGGGTCATAAGATAACTATAGGGAATATTGGAACCCATTTGTTCACGTGGTCCATGTATAAAGGGCAGACTTCCTGAAGCAAGCATAATTTGTTTGTCTTTGATGATGGCATTGGTAGCTGACAGTTTTTCCAGTATGTCAAGAGGTGCATTTGAATTACCAGTTGCAATAAATGTCGAAATCTGATGATTCTGATCACCTACAGAAATTAAGCTCTCCTCTTCAGGCAGCTGAAATTCAACTGCCCCGTCAAAGCCACCATGTTTAGAGACTGCTTCAGTATGATGATTTGAACCAATTTGGGATGAGTCATATCCCAGCCAGTTCTGACCCTTGCCTGTTTTGGTTTGCTTTCGCTGGTTTAAAGTCAAATTACTATTATCATGACTTGTCCTTCCAAATCCGGCTTGATCAACTCCCAAGGAAAAAATGTTTTTTTCCACTATTGGAAAGGATATTCCGTGAGGCTCCGGAACATCAATTCGTGTATACTCAACTGGTTCCCTTTGGATGGAAACAGGTGCATCAACTGATTGCAGCTCCTTCATGAAAGCAGAACCAAAGAGAGATTCCATCGTAAGAGACTTCCCCAAATTATCAATATTCTTGGTGCCCACTTCACCTTTAGGTTCATTTACAGCATTGTCCTTATCTTGTTCTTTAGAGAGTAGTAGTTTGCCTGCAAATCCCAGATCCATAATAGAGTTCGGGGTAGAATTACTCGTGTCTATTCCTTTCTGCAATAATGAAAGCAGGTGTCCAGATGCATGATCATCAACATGCTCACTTGGCCGCTCAGTATAAGCACTAGTAGTATTCCAGCCTTGTAACATTGGCTGCAAATTTGATGTCTTTGCACTGTATTCCGACAAAATCGCTTGTTCAAGGTCTTCGCAGGTAAGGACAGCAGGAACGATCTCTGTTTTGTTACTAATGCACACCTGCTCAGAGACCCCATTAGCTGCAGATGACATGCCAAATCTTAACTTATTACTATGCTCAGAGCTCTTGTAGGATAATTCACGTGGAATGTTGTCATCTGTTTTCAAGCCAGAAACTTGATATCTGCCCTTGTCACCACTGACAATTAATGATAGCAAATCATTGGGACTTCCAGATGTGATATCATCCGTTGGCTTTGCATCTGCAGTGCAATAAAAGGAAAAATAATTAAAAACATAAAGAGAAAAAACCTTAGAATTTCTGACAACATATGATGCAAAATATTTTAGCACTGTACCTTCCTCGAATAACCATTGGGAAAACTTTGATGACTGGACAGAGTTCCACTTATCATCGAGTTTACTATCCTGACACTAGCAGAGTTGCAACAAATAAGGAAGTATTAGTAATTATAGACCCATACAGTGCATAGAAGGGAAGAATAAGTGACGTGGAAAAGCTTGATAGAATGGACACAATACATAAGGGAAGAACCTTCTTTTCAGACCAGAAATCATCAATCACCCACAATTTAACAAACTAAATCTACCATAGGGTGTCTCAAACAAACAAATCATCAAAAAGAATGGGATAAGTGCTGCATAGTGAAATAATATTACTCAAGTTATAGATGCAAACAAGAACATGCCTAGCACAAGTAGCCTAAATAACAATTATATAACAGAGTCCACACAAGAAACATTAGCATCCATGGCATCAAATCAAGCTTTGTAGATTTTCAGGGAAGATTTAAAAGGTATCCATATCTTTTTGTTATAGATTTATATACAGCGTCCATATCTCTATATGTGGTCAAGGACTGGGAAAATGAAAGCAATAAAGCCCCAGCATTATAATTAAGATTGTATTTTAACTTATGAACGTTCCAATTGCTCAATTTCAGAACTCAATTTGGGAACAGAAAAATATCCCTGACAATCTACGACATGATTACCCTCATTCCCGTCACTCTTACATCTCAATTTGTCGCAGGACCAGGACAAGGAACATTTAGAAGCATATTTAGAGCAGTAATTACCTCGGCTGTATCGGATCCGCCTCCATTCATTGATAATGTGCTGCTAATTTTTTTTTCCAAATTTAGCATTGGATAACTTACCCTGGACTTGCCCACAATTTTGTCTTCCAATATCTTGGAATCAAGTTCAAAGATTTCAGGGTCACCCAAGTTTTGATGAGCATCTAAATGTTTAAAATTCTGGTGTAACTGATTTTCCATTCCAAGTTTATTGCTTGCCAAATTTGAAGTTGAGTGAAAATTTATGTTTTTCCCCTTGTTCAAATGCAGTGCATGCTTAGTCTTATCTTCAGGCTGTCCATTAACTAAACCACTTTCTTGTGATAACTGCCTCGCTAAACTATTGCAAGTATCATTTTGGATGGGGTTGGCTCCAGCATGAAAGAGGCTTTCCCCTGTTATAGGTTTTTCAACCTGTACAGGTAAAAGATGTTATCAGCGCATTATGAATGAAGATTAAATGATTAGCGATGCCTTCACAAAAGGGATTCTTATGAAGAAATCAATACGGCACAGTGTTTAAAATTGGGTAGCAATTTAAACATGATGCACAATAATGGAAATCGCATGGAAAAAATGAACCACACAAAAGTGATTAACTAAACAGAATATCGCTTACACCTTGTCAATTCAATCCTGTCCCAGAACTGGGGAAACATTCATTAGATATAAAAGAGGATTACTAAGTCACCCACTAGTCAACTAGACAAAAATGCACACTCAAAACATATAAACGTACACATGTATGAAGGTGTGTCAACAAGAGAAAGGTACTTCCAAAGAGAATGTTTATGACAGGCCCGGGCATAAATTAGTCTATTTTATGAAATCAGTTCAGAAAAGATGGTTGGCCAGTAATGGCCATGCCTCTGTCAGCCATAATCATGTTGCTAATAAGCACAGCTTAGCAAAAACTAATTAAAACAGGCAAAATCACAATGTTTATCCAACCACCACTAGCAAGTCATTCATGAGAAGGAAAAGGGACTTGTAAAGAAGTAAAACTCAAAATAATTTAAAAAGATGCTAGAGGTAAATGATTGCATATTATGTGCCTGTTATTAATGCCTTTGATTAACAGATATGTAAGCATATTTGAATCTCCAACCAAGGAAATTATACAAAAAAAAAAGTCGAGGAAAACATCATACCGCTGACAAAGGAGGATGAATCGAAGATTTTACGCCGAAACTCTTATCCAGAATATTGTTTGTAAACCCTGGCGGAACAAGTGGCCTAGACACAGGAGAGTGTGAAGCAAAAGAAGATTTTTCAGAATCATTTAAGGCAGGAGCTGCGGAGGAAGAGTCCAATTCATTGTTCCTGTTCAAAACTCTCAGTTTCTCTCTGCTATCCTCCAATAATTCACCAAGGTCTGAGACACCATCAGCTTTATGCTTCTCCAGGTTTAATTTTTGCTTATCTTGAAGAGCCTTTTGTTGTTCCTTCCTCATCAACTCAAAAGAGGCTNGAGGAAGAGTCCAATTCATTGTTCCTGTTCAAAACTCTCAGTTTCTCTCTGCTATCCTCCAATAATTCACCAAGGTCTGAGACACCATCAGCTTTATGCTTCTCCAGGTTTAATTTTTGCTTATCTTGAAGAGCCTTTTGTTGTTCCTTCCTCATCAACTCAAAAGAGGCTGAAAAGGACATTTATTATAACTGAGAACATAACCCAAAATAATGAAATATAAACTAGCAAAACCAATAAATTATTTGAGATACCAACTATGCAATTGTGAGCAGAAAGGAATGATACCTCTTCTCCTCCTTTCCTCCTCTGCTCTATCCTCGCTAGTCGACTCCGTTGAACCAAATGTTTCATCATTGTAAGAGTCGGTGTCTCTCCGTGGATAAGGCACTGCCTGAAATTATTATGAATTGCACGAGATAATGTTTAGAGCAGTGCTTGTAAGTTTCATTTCTTTGCAACATGGATTCACAAAATTATCCAGAGGTAAATAGACAGAGAAAATAAAGAAAAAAAATAATAGATGAAGAAATACAATAGCTCGCTAAACCAAACTAATGAAACTGAGGTGCAAGTGTTTTAAATAGAATTTAGAAAGGATGACTTAACCTTATAAGGTCGTGGAGGATGATATGGTTCATTGCTCTTCCTAAGTTGATAGTGGTCATTTCCTTGTGCCTTTGAGCTGGAGATCCCAGCCGTAAATCCAGATGTTTTTGGAAATGAACCACTCCCTAGAAGTCCGTCATGCTCAGGAGTCTGCCAAGGCCTCCTTGACTGATGGCCATAATGCCTTCCTGAATCTATAATGGAAAGTGATTGAGTCATCAGATCTGAAGACAACATATCATGTTTCATGATGACAATAGTAGCAGTAGATAAAAGAAGCAAGGTAGGAGTGCTCATAGTGCACAGACATCAGAGCACTGGAACACAAAAGTCTTATTTACATTTGAATATCAAAATTTGTGTGCTTTAGCTTTTTAAGTAGGTAAGTGCTAGACCAAGAAAAAGAGGCCCAGGGTAAGTGTGCAGGTGTATAGTTAAGTACAAAATAAAGGACAGGTGCAAGATTTGTAAGAGTTGGTTCCCCTCATCAGAATCAAAGTTTCGATCTCCTAAGAAATTTATGCGGAAAGACAGAAAAGGAATAGGGACAAGAAATCACCATAAATGCAAACTCATTTTGTTTAAATAATAAGCTGAAATTCGGCAGCTGACAAACAGAAGAGAATGAGAATAAAACATTATAAAAAGGGTCTTGCCCTAGAATTTGTTCTACAAAATATTCTAACTTAAGCATTTATAAATACATAATCTAATATTTCAAATCTACTCATTTAAATGTAATTTAAATTTTTTACATTACAAGTCAATGGAACAATCTCACAATTCTTAATATTTAAAATGGAAATTTGTAGAGTCATAATATGTTGACAAATGGCAAATCACATTCTATAAAATCAAAGATATGGTTTTCGCATGACTTGAGAAGCCGAATTAAGGTTATATCTAGCACCTTCCTTTTCCTCAGAGAACTGTGAAAGAGGAATGTGATCACAAACATACCAATTCAAGCATTTCAAATATGCCTTGCAACCAAGCTCCTTCTCACAGACACCAAAAAGTTCTCAGTGCATCTAAGAAGCATGGACAAGGGCGTGGATTCGCCCCTTGGGGTACAACATGACATCGACAAGCCGACGCGTGATTTTTCAAAAAGTAGGATGCTGGGGGTGACAATGATTTAATTTTGTGAAGTTGTACATTTTACGTAGTATATCTTTATTTTTATACTTTTTATTTTAGTATAATCAATAGCTTTTTAGTTTTAAGTGAAATTCTTCTAAATCCCAGAAGTAGCCAGTTGTTATATTAAAATAATATTGAAATAAATCAAATACTGCAACTGCCAAAGGAAGAAAATAATCTAGTAGTGTCCAATAAGTGTCAGTTTCTGACACAACATGACACGAGTCGGACATGTACACATCACCCTCGTACGAGTACCCGTTCTTCCTAGAAGTGTGGCCACAGTATTATGTGGTTCTACCTCTCCCCTTCAACTACTGTCTACACATGTCAAGCATGCAGCATGTTTCACTGTTATACTTGCTGATTTCCTTTATTTTAATCACTACCACAGAACCAACATAATCAACACACAATAACAGTAGGTATAACTGAGCATACAGACGAATCTTAAAAGAAACCTGAATCCCTGTTGGATTTTGAGTCGATATCTTGATCACCCTCCCCAGAAAATTGGCTTCCCCGTCTTCCGTAAATGCCTCGAGAGTAATTATCGGAATCTGCTCGAGTATTCTGCGATGAGCCATACTCATTGCGTCTGAAACCCTGTGATGACAAGCTCCCAGACATTCTTGGTCGATCTTGTATGCTTTGCAAGCCATCCTCAAATTCACTGCCTCAATTTCAACAAAAAATATATATTTAAAACACGCCACTAAGTTTTCAAGTACGTACAAAAATGCCAAACAAGCAAAACAACAAACAGATATTGAATACAATAACAACCCGGTAACTAGCATTCATAATTCTCGGGGAGTAAAGGGATGTACTTTACCTCAACAGTGATTCACCAAACCCACTTGGTAACTTCTCGCAAACATCCAAATTACTCAAGGACAAGAGGAACTCTCTTGTGTATGAAATTTTCAGCTTCCTAAACAATGAAAAAAACTTCGTTATTTTCACCCAAATTATGATAATCAAAATTGAAGATAAACAAACTCATTGGAACAAATGCAAAGCAAATTACGTTTCAACTTCATGAATCGTTTCAGACGCCTCGTAGGTAGACTTCTGATCTTCATTTTTGAAGCTCATCTGCTATTACGAATAAAATAACTTCTCAACAAGCTAAAAAATGCAGTCTCAGTCACGAATGACACTAATTCATCAAATCTGATCCAACCATACAATTACAAACCCTCTAAGCCCAGCTACTCAATCATTTCTCAAACTCCAAAATACTTCATCCGATTCAATAAATTCATATTCAAGTCAATGCTAATTGATCCAGAAAACGCCTAGACAATGCATCCAGCTCACTTACAATAATATCCTAATTCAAAAAAATACGTTTCTTGCACAGAATTTAATTCCTCTTTTTTTCCCTAAGCCAGATTAATCAAACTCCAAATTCATCTATAATACCACTATAATCTAAAACAACTCCTCGCCTCTAAATTCCGCTTCCACCTGGATCAGAGAAAGAAACAAAATTAGGGTTTAAATTTCTCAGTATGGTTCCTATTTCCGACAGAGAAATGATGGAGAGAGAGAAATACACAAATACAAATATTGATTTTCGTGTATATTTTTTGGGATTGATTTTTAGAGAGAGAATGGAACAGAGTAGGGAGAGAAAGGGAGGGTTCGATTATTTTGAAAACTGACCGGAATATGACGTAATAAATAAATTAAAATAATATGATTATTTACTACGCGCTGTTTTTGTCGTGTACTACACGCTTTTCTAAGATTGGTAGATGTGGAATACTTGGAGTTTGTTAATTGGAAAGTGTTGATAAACTACTTTGATGAGATTGTAGATGGGGTTTCGGGGATTGTGTATTTGTTGGGGGGTGAGTCTTCAAAACTTTTGGATAATTATCATATGCCCCCCACAAAAGTTTGATAATTTAATTTCTAGTCCAATATCTTACAATATACATAGTCTAGGCATAGACCACAAGATGTCCCGCAAAATTTGCATATTCTGATAGACCAAGAAGGACTAGGTTGGTACAACGACCAGCATGTCTTGAAAGGCAGGATCAAGCTCATGTTTGATCTCGTTAAAATTATGATTCATTTTTCTATCTCTTCTTATTAAATATATATTTTTCAATAAAATAATATTATACGTGATTTAAAAAGATTAACCAACATTTATCAAAAAATATATTATTCTAACCATTAAAATTTCAAATAATTGGGACCAAACAGGGACTAAATATGATCCTTGGCATTCAAACACCACACAAAATCAAAGTGCGCTCTTTATCGAGCCCCAAGCCATAATTTGTTAATAATAATGTTTAGTTAGTATTACTTCATAAGCACTTGTTTGATATCATTTATGTTTTATAAACATTTACTTTTCTTTTAGGGATCAAGCTGTAGCACAGAGAGAAATGGAAGGGTTATAGGGAGGTCATACGAAGATCAAAATCCTTGCTCATTTGGGAATGGACGGGTTGTACAGAAGTTGGCTCGTAGAACATCTACATGAATTTAAATTAGCTTAAATTGAATTGATGTGGCATTGGGATTTTCCTTGCTGAATAATCCATGTCGAATTGTCTCTCCCTGGAGCTAAAGTTGTTAAATCGATTGTCGGCTATAACGAAACAAGGGGCTCATCTGTACACACTCACCCACGACGTAGACAGTAGCTGCTTCCCCAAATTGGAACCCTCACTCCTCAAATGCAAAATGGTGATACCCAACTCCAGTGACGACCAAAACTAGTCTTCACCAATTCCCAAAAACCCAAGTGAGCGATGTTATGTTTTTTATCTTTATGTTTCTGATCTTGTTTTGGTTTTTTTATAATTTGTTTCTTTTGGTACTGTGATTGAAACCCGATGAATCATTTTTTTTTTGTTTCATTATCTGATTAAAGTATGCTGTAATTTGTCTCAAGGATTGCATTTATGTAATTGTTGATTATTTGTGAACAATGTTAACGCGCTGAGATTACATTTTGCTGAATGTTACCACTTATTGTGTTGTAGTATGAGGTTCTATGGAAGATGTACATGATGAATTTTTGGTGGAGAGAGATGTTGACAAGAACGTTGCGAACAATATGATATCAGTGGAGGAGGAAACATTAGGAGAAGATGGTCCAATGGTGCCTGAGGTGGTTTGATATTCAAGGATGAAAAAGAATTGTGAGATTTCTACAAAGGATATGCATATTATGTAGGTTTTTCAATTAGGAGAAGGAATTCGAAAAAGAGAGACGATGCAAAAATGAAATATGTAACCTTCACATGTAGCTGTGAAGCCCGAAGAAGCAATAGTACAAGTGGTTCTGTGAACCCCCAACCAACAATTCAGACAGATTGTAAAGCTAAGATTATTGCATCTTCAGATATTCATGGAATCTAGAGAATCAACATAGTCCACCTCAACCACAATCATAAAACAAGTCCTTCGAAGTCGATGTTGTATTTGTGCAATCGAGAATTAAGTTCACATGTCAAACAGAAGCTTGAAGTGAGTGATATGGCAGGAATTTCCTTGCACAAAAGTTTCAACTCTGCAGTAGTTAAAGCAGGTGGATATGAAAGTATGACTTGTGTGGAAAAGGATTGTAGAGTGAGATGACTAAGACTTGATGAAGGAGATGCTGCAGCGATACAAGCCTATTTTTCCAAGATGCAAGCCCAGTGCTCAGGATTCTACTTTAGTATGGATGTAGACGATGAGTCTAGGCTGAAGAATGTATTTTGGGTAGATAATAGGTCAAGACAAGAGTACAAGAAGTTCGACGACGTTGTCACATTTGATACCGCTTAGCTAACTAATAAGTACGATATGTCTTTCACCTTTTTGTTCCGTTAATCATCACGGCCAATCTACACAGCTCGGTTATGGTTTGTTGTCGAATAAGGGCATGGATATTTTTAAGTTACTATTTAGGACATGGCTACATTGCATGCATGGAAAAGCTCCATGTGGAATCATTACCGATCAAGATACGGATATACAAAATGCAATTGAGATTGTTTTTCTAAATACGAGACATAGATGGTATTTGTGGTATATTTTGAAGAAGTTGCTAGAAAAGTTTTGATACCACATTGATAAGAATTCCATTTTTCGACTATACATAGATTAGTGTATGATTTGCAATTTGTTGACGAATTTGAAGAAAGTTGGAGAGCGATGATTGACACGTATAAGTTACATAATAATGATTGTTATCGGGACTATTTGATAACATAGGTCGTTGGGTTCCTTTCTATTTGAAAATCACATTTTGGACAAGGATGATAACATAGACCAAAGTGAGAGTATGAATACGTTCTTCGATAGGTATGTTCATTCGAAAACTTCTCTGAAACAATTTGTTGAACAATATGAACAGGCACTGAGGAATAAAGTTGAGAAAGAGTTCTAGGCCGAATTTTAAGTCATACTCGCAAATGGTACCGTTTATAACAATTTTTAAAATGGGGAAGCAGTATCAGAAATCTTACACCATTTTGAAGTTTAGGGAAGTTCAAGTCGAACTCACTAGGAAGGTTTATTGCGACCTCATATCTAATATGGAGAAAACCTCAAGGACGTACGAACTACGGGAGGTCGTCATGTACGATGACAAACGGAAGATATAAAAGTTTTTCGTCTCATTTTAGAGAGACAATTGTAAAATTGTTTGCAGTTGCCACTTGTTTGAGTTTCGGGGAATTCTGTGTCTGCACGCTATCTTTGTGTTGATCTGTAATGATGTCACATCACTGCCGGAGCGGTATATACTATGGAGGTGGAGGGGAGATGTTTGTAGAGGACATGACCAAGGTCGCAATGAACTGTAATGGGTTAGTTAATACTCCAAACAATTTAGATAAGACGATATGTGTTAGGTTTTTGCAGAGGTTGCAAACCTCACGGCTTATGATGAAGTGCGGTCCCATGCAATAAATGAGTGGATAATTAATAAAAAACACGAGTTAAGTACAATCAAGCCAGGTAGTGGTAGCAATGTCGTTTCACAACACACCATTCAGTTAGCCTCACAGTGTAATGAATCTAAAAACAATGTCAGCAGAAGCATACAAGATCCTATATCATTGAGAAAAAAGGGGGGCTGAAAAAGCTTGGAAGGAAAATCCTGTCAGAGTCCTCTTCAAAGAAAACAAGGGCATGTTGGTCGGGCTTTTTATTGCCTTAGACAATATTCAATTACAATTACTATTTAACATGTGTGTACATGCAGGCTACGTGGACTTCAACAAAAGAAAAGAGGCCCACGTTCAAGAACAGTAATATGCCATATATTGCACATGTCATTTAGCCATCTCTACAACATACTATGTGGACACTGTTTGTGTATTCACAACTATTGTTGGTTGGTACACTTAGCCCGTGTTTGATCCACATTTTTGGTTAATAATGAACACTATTAATGAAAGAATTTTTTTTTTCAAGAAATGGAGCTCAAACAAGCCCTTGGTTTATAATGATTATTTCTTACAAGATAAAAGTTGTTATTTGTTGTAGGGTGACGTAGAAGTCATGCCTTTCCAGAACACTTGCCAACCTCAAATTTGGTCCCTCCAACATCGACAAATCTCATGTTCAATTCTCAACATTTACACATGTCTAAATCTTTACATTTGCTTTCGATTAGTTTGTATACGTGTACTTACATTCATATTGTATGATAGGTCATTCAGTTCCGCACTATCCACGTTTTCCGCAAGAAGGTTGCACCCCTGGCCTATGAAGCAGGTGGAGTCCAAATGTTTGTAAGGTGCTATAGGTTTTGTTCGGCGAAAAAGAAATGGTTTGCTGTATTGTAACATAGTGAAAGTTGGAGTTATTTAGCTTTTTAGGCTTCTCGGGACATGTTTTTTCACTTCTACTAGTTTGTTATTGAACTCGACTCTTCTACTTTTTATCTCCTAGTTAATGTCAAATATTTTGCAGGTCCTATGAGGATTTCGTTTATCTTCTTTTACTGGATGTTGGAGATGGAAATTACTGGAAATGCACCAATTATTAAGTTTACTTTGCGAGTGGAAGTAACTATCAGTTGGCAACATGATTTAATGTACACCAAATGTAATCAAGGAGCAACATTGCGAGTTACAATATTTATTTCTCATCTTGTCATAATATTACAAACCTAACAACATAACTAGAAAAATGCAATAATGAATATAACTACTTATCGTGTCGACCCCCTTCCTTTTCCATTATCGTTCGAGGGCTCTTTGCCTTTATGGAATGTAACATTTAACGAAATTTCAATGTTTCGTTTCTCAGCTATTCAAGCTAGACTTTCGAACATGCGTAGCAAATTGTCAATTTCCTTTTTGGCAGTAAGATTCATTGCTTCGCCAATGGTACTCAACTTACCGATTGCTTCTTTTTTTACCCAGTCAAAAAATCCATGTGACTACTACAAGTTTTGAATAGTCGTCCTTTGTTATTGCCCTCCTTTTCAACCTCAAAACATTTCTGGATTCCATCTATGCACCATGGACAACGACATTTTCTATTGAATTCTTCTAAGTGGTGATCCGTGCTTCTACAGCTGTGACAAACACAATAATTCATGCCTCACATCCTTACATGAGAAACAACCACAAGCATCTAAGTTAGTATCATACGATCCCTTACACATCATTGTGTAATATGTTGGTGCCAGGAAATAGCAATATACATAACTACTAGATTATTACATTACATCATTTTTATGCCATTACAAAAAAACAATCGAACTATAACAATTGGACATAAATGAGATGGACTCATATACAAATGAGATTTATAGTGCAACAAGTAGAGGCTGAAGATATTGTAAGCTCACCACTTACAATCTACCAACATCGCGCAAATACTTTGGACATTGATGTTGATGTAAATTGCCTAGTTAAAAAACCAAACAAGGAAATGCCTCAAATGAACGACTCTTTAAATAGGAACAGAATACCAGTCAACAAGAATGTGACAAACGCAAAGTCTCCTTTAGAAGATATTGCAAGCTCACTAATTACAATTTACAAACAACACGCAAAGGCAGAACATATTCTCCCAGAGATTCCACTTCCGAATGTAGCTCGCTCCAAATTTGCAACGTGGGGAAAATAAACTAACTGACTAAAATAAAGACACTAAAATATAAAATAATCCCATTTCACAACTTCTTAATAAACTTATAAATAAACACATAATTCCACATGTTCAACGAAACGTAGCGGTAATTTGTTAGAAAACCTAAAAAATTTACATTTCCAAAACGTGTACAACGGGTGCGGAAAAACCCATAAATAATTTGTTAAAAAAACCTAAATGTCTTACCTTCTCAAAATGCTACGCAATCGATAATAGTTCCAGGTCTAAAGACATTAACGGCAGCTGGAGATGATGACTACAACAACTACGAAATCAACATGGGTTATTGTGGTTTGTGCACTCAATAAATATGACGAAGGTAAATACGTTGGGTTATTTG
>CAIGRK010108338.1:0-14560 GCA_903798315.1 Fraxinus greggii
TACGGTCGTGTCGAAAATATTTTTAATCACCTTGTCGACAATGATTTTGTCTATTATAAGACACTTCAGAATTATCAACACCAGTCAAATGAGGGATTTGCTTAAACTTGTTCAGACTAGCAGCTAAGCTCCTTCTCTCTTCAAGATTAGCAACCATCTCAGTTTGGACAGCCGCTAATTGAGTTTGGAACTGTTGTTGGCTAGTGGCAAGTTATGCTCATTGTCTAGTGAGGGCATCAAATTGGAATGGGTCCATGGTTATGTTATTGGAACTAGATATGATAAGACGACCCTACGCAATTGCGTGCACTGTATTAGCAGGTAAATGACATGCAATGGACAGATTAATGAACAATAAGAGCAAGCAATGAAAAAATAACAACCTGAACATTTAACAATTTTTTTAAAATTTATTTGGGGGATTATGTAAATTCAAATACGACAAGCTAATACTGCTGATACATATAAAATCGCAAAGCAGGGGTCAAATACTAGCCAAAAAATCCGATCACGTAAAATAAGTGGGGTAAAATGGGGATTTGACAAGTCAAGGGGTTCGGTCACATGAACTTTGAGGTAAAATTATGGGAATTCATAAGTCAAGGGACTCGGTCACGTGAACTTTAGCTAAACTTAGAATAACAACAGCACGAAGAAACTAATCTATGCAATTTTAAAAATAATCAGCTATATAAACCAACGATAAATAAAATAGAAACTCCCCTTTATTCGTTGAAGTAGCCGAGCCAATCAAAAAGATCGTCGAAGTACCAAGCCAACCAATAGGTCAAAGATATACCTAAAAAAAACGTTAGAAATACTTCTTCTTCTTTTTTCAGAATAACTAATAACGTCCAATAAGAATAAAAAACTAAATCTCGATAATTGATGTCCGCATCACTATGTGTGGTGTGCTGCGTGTTAGTACAACATCATGACCAATCACATAAATGAAAAATTGATGACACAGGGTTGCAATGGAATAGATGAAGTAAGATTTTATCTATTCCATTGCTAAAAATCAATCTAGAGCTAGTTGGGACATATCACCGAACACCTTGTGGGCGTAGAAAATTATCTTTAATTCCAATCCAACAGAAAGTCAATGTAAGCAAAAAATTCATTATAATTGCACAAAATCAATCCAACATCGACCTAATCCCTGTCAACTCAATGCATTTCACAATCATAAATAGAGATCAAATCCATTTTGAAGGAAAAACAAAGAAGTTTTAGCCAAAATTTACCTTTGATTTGGGGAAATTACAAAAATTGTTGAATATAATGTGTTTGAAACCCTTGGATGACACTATATTGATGTTTCTTGATGTAAATTTGAGAACCTACGTAGAGAACATGAATTTGTGTCAGGAACCATCACCTGGAAAAATGTTTAGGGTAGAGTTACTATTTAAACATTTTTTGTTAAACGGTTAAAACCTGATTTCAATGTTTAACGATAGCTAAATTTTGACATTTATGATTTTTTCACAGGACCGTCGAAAAAAATTGTAATTAAATTAGTGAGTATAATTACAAGTGCAAAACGGTCATTTATGCTCATACCTAATTATCGAATCTCAGACGATGATAAAATACATATATGACTTGTCAGAGAAAAGTATTATATATTTATTAGCTTATGTGATTTTATATATTCCAAGAGGGTAGTCTTTTGCCTTTAGTGGAAAAAGCAAAAAACTAATAATTAGATTGTGTGGTTTAGGGTGGACGAGACATAATCAGATTGTTGAAGCTTGGATAATGTAGGTTCAATCAGGTCCCTATGGTAGATCTATAAAGTATTTGAACTTAATTACGATAATTATAATAGTTTTAGACTTAATTGTAACTATAATAATTTTTTGTACTTACTTGTAATTACTATATTATAATTGTAATTGAAGTTTTAGGTCTATATGTGTAATTAAATGTAAACTAATTGGACTTGAATTTTAATTAAAACTCCTCGTTGAATTTTAATTAAGACTCCTACTTGAATGTGAAATTATTATTGTATAAGGATTTTTACTATTATATCTCTATAAATATAGACTAGATAGAACTTGAAATTCTAACATCAATCGTAATATATAATTCCATATTGTTCAAATTTGAAGAGAGAGAGAGAGAGAGAGAGAGAGAGAGAGAGAGAGATTTTCTTATTGTCTAGTCCAAGATTAGTTTCGTGGTTTAATTAAAAGGAGCACACTCATCAATATAGTCTTTACTTTGTAAAATATCCTAGAAGTATCAAATTCTTACAATTAAAAGGCTGGAAGCTTATGATCAAAAATGCTGAACGTCCCGAATTCAGATCCAGTTTTAGAATTGATATCGAATTTAGGTAAAAATTTGAATCATTAATTCTTGATATAACATACAAGTGAATATTTAGACGATCTTGTTTATTGAATTAAAGAAATTTTTAAATTCTGGATAATTTTGCTTCCGCATTCCAACACGGTCGACCCCTAGTGCCTCGTATAGAGTATCACATGCTTCATATGGTTTTTTTTTGCTTCCTATGATGTTTTTGACTCATTTTGTTTTCTTTTCTTTTTTTTGGTTCAATTTAGATACTAGTACCTAATTACTTGAAAATTAATGAAAGTTTACCTAAATGATAGATGCATTCATACTACACTATGTGCAATGAAATAAAGAATGCTTAGTTTATAATCTTTAGCTAGACTTTGCAAAGTGATAACTTAAGATTAACAAGATGGATGGTTGAATTTTCATTTGAAAAGTCACCATCCTAGTACAGTTTCAACTTATGCCCATTAAATTTGAGTATTCATTTGCTCTCAAGTGTCACATCTACATCTCCATCCTATGGACCACCACTAACATAATTTTCCTGGGAAGTGCTTTAGAATTATTTTTTCACATTGATGAATGACAAGTTTAGTTTTTATACTTATTTGAGACTCTAAATTATGATTTTATTGTCTTTTGAATAAAATTCTACCTAATTTATGTTAAATTGTATTTTGTGGGTAAAACCTTATGTTTAATGAAGAATTGAAGAAAAGAATACAAAATAGAGGACAAGGAAAAAATTCAAAGTGCGAGGACTAAATCGGCATGGGCTGCACAAATAAAACAGTATTGAAGGATCAACTTGCATTACATAAAAGAATTGAGGACTTGAAAAGAAGAATTAATTTAATTTGGTATTGAAATTTACTGGGCTTCAACTTGGGCTTTTATTAGCTGCAATATATACCATACACAAGGGCAGTTTTTGGAGGAGGCGCGTACCAAAAAAGAGGAGAAGCCGGAGAATTGAGAAAAAGGAAGAGCCACAGCCAAGAAAAATAAAAGAAAGAGCCACAGGAGGAAAAACAGGGGCTGAAATTATATACTCATTCGAGTATAAAACGGCGGTGGTTGGGGAAATTGACGCACTGGAAGCAGCCACTTTTGACTTATAAACACACGCAGCAGAGGAGAAAACAGGGGCAGAACTTTGCTATATATATATTAATTATATGTACACACGCAGAAGTGGCAGCAAAGTGGAGAAAATTTTTCTATATATATTATATATACACGCAAAAGCGAAGGAAGAATTTCGATTCCAAGAGCTAGAGGCAACTTCAACTAGAATTAATCACGTGTCGTCAATTTTTGGTGATGCATTTCCACTTTTACGTATTTAAATTCAATATTATGAGTGGCTAAATACTTTTATTGTTAGGATTGATGATGTAGCTTAAGGTTTTTATTATATGTTTAATTTCAAGATTTTCATGTCATTTTAATAGTTGTTAATTAATTATTGTGTGTTTAATGCTTTAATTGTTTGCGCAACAATTAATTGATTTAGGGATAATACTGAGACCGAGAGATGATGTTTAATTCTAGCTCGTGCAATAATTAACATAGATATTATAAGAGATCAAGAGATAATTATAAGATATGCGATCTTTGTTGAATTCCTAGAGATAAATGCGTTCATATGTGTGTGAATTTACATGGAGATATAGTAAGTTCGGGCGTATGAATATGATTAGTGTTGCTCGAGAGAGATCACTAACTACATCAGGTTAATTCGATCGTTTACATGTATGAAAAATGGTTGAATGAATTGGAATTAAATATATGATAAATAACCTAAGTGAAATCGGAAATCCTAACTATCCAATCTCATAATCTTATCTCCGGTTTTAATTTGAGTTTTTATTTTAATTAATAGTTTGTTATTTTATTTATTAGAATTTCGCTTAGAAAATAAAATTTGATTGATCAATAGTTACCATTTTAATTTAAATTGAAGTTAGATTAGTTTAAAACTTTATAGTAAATTGTAGTCTCTGTGGGACGATATTCGAACTTGATAAATCCACTTCATTACTTGTCACGATCCGTACACTTGCGGAATTTCACGAACAATGAACTCCTGAAGCTAAATGTGGTGCTTATGTCATCTCTTTGTTTCATTTTGCATTCTCATACATATCCAGTTGAAATTAATCCATCTTATTCAACTGCTTCTCTCCCGATGCTTGAATATTAAATTTTCAACTTCTTGACTACCTAATAAGATCGATACTCCGACTCAATTGGTAAATGACAGGCTTTCTCCGAACACAAGCCGATATGGTTATATGCCTATATAAGTTTGAGCGCTGTGCGATACATCCATAGTACATCGTCTGACTTTTTAAATCAATCAGTTCATGAAGTACTTACCATATTTCAAGGATTGTCTTCAATTCATGAATGGAAATCTAAACATGGCCAGTAGTTCGGGGATGAAATGGAGTGGCAACCCTTTGTTTCACCCCATACTTGGTTAAAAGAACTTCAAACTATCAGTTGCAAAAATGCTTCTCACCATCACTAATAATGGTACATAGGTGCCAAAACCTGTAAAAATATTCTTTTTCAAGAAGTTAATCACCACCCGAGCACCATTAGTAGAAGTAGCTACAACTTCCACATGTTTCGACATATTATCATTTTGTTTCATAATGCAAAACTTCATGTTGTAGATCTTCAAGTGTTAGCATCTTCTTCTAAAATGTCTATTTATGGCTCCTTAAAAATTGATAATTGTAAAAGAGATTATTAGTTAGAAAAATTTTATATTTAACTATTTATTATTCAAGTCTTTTAAAGAAAAATCCATTTACCTCATCTTCAATATCTGTGGCACTCAACTGTGTACAAACACCATAGTACAATGTAGGTAATGAATATTCTAAAAAAAAAAAACTAGTTAGCAATAAAGAAGCAAAAAAGTAACAATTATAAAAAAATGGATAATTGTATTTCTCGTACCATGAACGTTGGTCCATAACCAAACTCAAGCACACATAAAAGCCTCCAAAGTCTTTGGATGAAGCCTATTTCTATGTGGACTAACAAATCTACCACTGGTATTGAATGTAGACTTTGATGCCAATATAGATACTAGGATGGCTAAAATATCTCTTGCAACTTTTTGTAAAGAAGGATTTTTATTGAATTTGCATTCGACCATGCCAATATGTCAAACTCAAATCACAAGCACAAATCATTCCATTCAATTCATAAGCCCAAATCATTCCATTCCATTACTTCATTGGAATAACTCTATATATTTCTATCAAAATTTAGTCCCAGTACACTTCAAAAACATTAGCAACATTCAAACCTAGAGCAGATAGCATGGAGATAGGAGAAAATGAAGGGTTTGAGAAATTTTCAAATTACCTTGGGTCCTTATGCTTGAGACTTGAGAGGAAGTAGGAGAATAGAGATGGCAAGGAAGATCGTGAATGTCATGAGCTGACTCCACCTGCAACCTTAGTACAGCCTTAAAAGAGAGATGAATGAAATCCAGCAGCTCAGAAAATGGAGATTTTCAGCTGGAATCAGCTGAATTACTAACCAATAAAAGATAAAATAGAACGGGGAAGGGAAAATTGGGAAAATAAGAAGAGGAAACAGATAAAGAAACAACAGAGAAAGCAGAAGAAGATCGGAAAAGAAGAAGAAAGAATACTAGAAAAGTAACAACAAGAAGGAGACGGGAAGGAAGAGGGGAGAACACGGCTACAAGCCAATAGTTCAATTCATCAATTCACCGTTCATCCAAAGTTTACAATACAATCCTATATAAAACACCTTAAAGTAAAGGGCTTTGGGCTAGCCAACTAATAATACAAGCCCAAACACATAAAATAAAAGTAAATGGCCCAAGCCATGACATCCTTTCCCCTTAAATTAACCTTGTCCTCAAGGTTCAAGGTTTGGATGTCTTCTTTGTATGAAGTTAGCTACCTCATTCTCTTCACCACCCTTGGATTAAGTAAGTAGTGCAAGATGGCATATGCCTCATTCATCTTATCTTCTTGGTTTCTCTCAGCCTACTTGTTCATAATGTTCTTGTTGAAATACTTTGCTGCAAATTCTGCAGGTTCATATATAGGAGTTGCAAGCCTACCAATATCAACCTCTAGCACAATAACTCCGTCTTTCATTTCAGTATTTTCCACCAGCAGCCAAGAAAGTCCAACTTGAAGTTTTATAATCTTTGACAGGATCAAGGAAAATCTGGCCACATATTTTTCTATCGTCAAGACCATATGTGTGTGTGAATAAATAAAAACATTGCTTCACTAATCTTTTTACTAGACAAAATACATCTGGTCACCAATTCTACACAACAGGCCCCCTGTAGAGGACGAGACAGAGGGCGAGGCTAGGGACCTGAGGCAAGCCGACCCCCTCGAATACCGCACATACCATCATTCTTACAGCCATAACATAGCGGATTGTAGGGACATCACCCAGCATCCAAGGAGGGCGAATCCTCGAAAAGACCGATGGAATAACTCTCAAGAAAGAAATAGGCCACCATCTAGACATGATCAGCCGTCTAGGCGTGATGAGGCTACTCTCCGCCATCCGGATGTATCTCCCCGACGGACGATGGAGCGTGAAGAGGAAAGAGCAAGGGATGAACAACGACAACAAAGAGGCCATCAAACCCGAACGGAGAACGCTCACATCCATGAGATTGACACAATCTTCAGATGCCCTTATGCCGGTGGAGAAACAAGGAACTTCCAAAGGAATTATGCCAGAGAGGCTAAAGGCCCCTCACTGACCAGTTATATAGTGGACAGCAGTTCCCCGAATAAATCAAATCGCCTCCAATTATGTTCATTCAGGAGGATTCGGAAGGTATCCACTATTCCCATTGTGATGCCCTTATCGTGAGGGCCAAATTGGCTCGAAATGGGCTAAAATGGATGTTAGTGAACAATGGCAGCTCTGTTAACATTCTATTTGGAACCACGTTTGACAAAATGATTTTGGATCATGAGCTAACTCACATCACCACTCCTTTGTATGGCTTCTCTGGAGATAGTATAATTCCAAGAGGTAAAATTAAACTTCCAGTGGAGATGGGAGAGCCACCCCAATCGACTTTGAACTTTATAGAGTTCTTGATAGTTGATAGTATGTCAGCTTACCATAGAGTACTAGGAAGACCTGGACCGGAAGATCTGGGAGCCGTCACATCCATCCACCACTTGTGCATGAAGTTCCTTATCAATCATAGAGTGGCAACGGTAAAGGGTGATCAAAGAAGAGCATGTGAATTCTACCTAAACTCTATCAGAAAGGCTGAGCCCAAGGACGTCAACGTGGTAACAGTTGACATGGACATGGCAGAAGTTCCCAAGGAAGCGCATATCTCGACGAGATCGACCCCCATATTATTGAAATCGAGTCCCAAACAGCCCCTGTGGAGGAGCTTGAGAGCTTCCCAATGGACCCCCCGGATCCCGTTAAGTTGTTACAGGTAGGAAGGGGCTTATTACCGAAAATTAAGGAAAGGGTCAAGAACTTTCTATTTAAGAATCGAGACGTCTTTGCTTGGAGCCATAAGGATATGGTAGGTATTGACTCCAAGGTCAGTTGCCACCACTTGAAAATTGATCCTAAGGCTGGCCCATATGCACTGAGGCTGGGGTACTATTGGTCCACTTTGAAAAAGGATACCATTCAGTTTGTACGAAAATGTGACGAATGTCGACACTTTTCCCCTATTCAAAGACAACAACCTTAGGAGCTAACTGCAGTATCCAGCCTCTGGCCCTTCAACAAATGGGACGTAGACCTCATAGGTCCCCTGCTCAAGGGCGAAGAAAGTGTAAGTTTTGTTATTGTCACAATCGATTACTTAGAAGCTGAACCTTTGGCAAAGATCACCGAAGCCAACACTTCCAAGTTCTTGCAGAAGAACATCATATGCCGATTTGGAATTCCCTACTCAATCGTCTCAGGGAATGGAAAACAGTTTGACAACAAAAAGGTGAGGGACCTTTGTGAGGAGTTTGGAATTAAGAAACATTTTTCTACTCCCCATCACCCCAAGCCAATGGACAAGTCGAAAGAGTGAACAAAACCATCAAACACATACTAAAAAGAAAGCTCGACGCATCCAAAGGGATTTGGGTGGGTGAACTAGCACAAGCGCTGAGGGCAATCCGAACTACAAGCAGGACTCCAACTGGAGAAACTCCTTTCTCTATGGTCTATGGTGGCGAGGCTATGACCCCAGCAGAGGTTGGATTACCTTCCCCACGAACATTGCATTTTAGCGAGATATCGAATGATGAACTTAGAAGTGTGAGCTTGATTTCCTTGAGGAAATAAGAGATGACTTCCAATTGAAATTGGCAGCATATCAAAGGAAGATGACTCGATATTATAATGCTAAAGTCAAGAAGAGGTCCTTCCGGATAAATGACCTAGTACTTTGGAGAGTGTTCTTGTCCTCCAAAGAGCCAGGAGTAGGCACTTTAGGACCAAATTGGAAAGGACCATACCGCATCAAGGAAGAGATTCGACCTGGCACTTATTGGGTTACATACATGGATGGGAAGGTTCAACCATATCCATGGAATGTCGAGCATTTGAGGATGTATTATCCGTAAATGTAATCAATAGCAGGAAGCCTTTACCCAGCCTTTGCAAATAAATAAATGTTTTGTCTAAGGGTGTAAAGAACAAAGTTTTCGCGACTAAGTGTGGGCACCTCAGAGGAGAGGATCAGAACTCCAAAGGGATTACCTCACTTGAACTTCGAGGCGTACATCACATGCCTCACCTTCATGAAGTTGAACACCAAGGGTGAAGCATTTACATGGATAAACATCCACCATGTAAGGAAGTGTGGGCGCCTCGGAGGATCCCTAAGGGATTACCTCACTTGAACTCCGAGGCTTACATCACATTTCTCGCCTTGGTGAAGCTGAGCGCAAGGGAGAAGCCTTTACATGGATGAACCATCCACTGTATAAGGAAGCGTGGGAGCCTCGGAGGAGAGGGTCAGATCCCCAAAGGGATTACCTCACTTGAAATTCGAGGCGTACATCACAAGCCTTCGTGAACAGGATGGATACAGTATGCGTTGTTAAGAATACAATTTGAAGTCCCTTGGCAAACTGATTTAGTGTGAGGTTATGGTATTCCTCTGTATCTCGCTTAAGTTGTTTAAGATTAAAGTTATGTACTTAAAATATAGTTATGTCGAAGATCTCACATTTGGAAGAAAAAAGCAACAAACTGAAGTAGTAAAAGATACATTCATTAACAAAAAATTCATTACAATTGGAGGGCTAAGGCCATTACAATATGCAAATCTATACTACCGGAGGAGGCTAAGATGTCATCACCTCGTTAGTAGGGGCCTCAACAGTACTCTAATCCAAAGCTTCCTCCTCAAGAGTTTCCTCCTGGACCGCTTCTTCGCCAACTGCGTCCTCAGCAGGTGTCTGAGGCACTTACTCCACAAACTCCGTCCTTAGTTCAAACACATCAAGTTCGGGGTAGAGCTCTTCCACCCTTCCTACCACCTTGGAGTAGGCAAATTTTCGTCGGCGAAGCATTGGTACTCCTTCGTAAGGTGGAAATTGGCTACATTGTTTTTCACTGCCACTTCTCAAGCATGTTGGGCCTCAGCTTCAGCCCTCTTTGCCTCATCCACATAGTATTTTATTTGGCTCTCCATAAATTAGTTGGCATTCCTGCAATCAACAAGCTCCAAGTTCATTTTCTCCAGGGCCTCAGCAGTTATTTTTTCATGGTTATTCGAAGTCTCAACCTTCTTGGTCAAAGAGGCCACTTCACATTGAGATTCGTGAGCCTCATTTCTCAATGCCTCCATCTCAGAATTGAGCTTCGCCTCATCTTCAACTCGCTAAACCCTCATCTCCTCAACCTTAGAATTCAACTTTTTTTATCTCCTCCTTGGTAGAGGCTAGCTTATCTACCAAGGCCTTATTTCTTCTTTGAATATCAGATAAAGCTTCCTGACATTCAAGGGCCACTCCAAAAGCCCTGGCACTTTGACTCACTAGTGCCGAAGTAAGGTCCACCTCATCACAGGTGGACACATGCAGCTACCACTGGTCAGTCCAATATTCATAAAAGTGCTCCGTTGCTCCTCGGACCTCAGGTGGCAGCACTTTAATGATTGCGGGGGCAATCTTCTCATCGTGCCCCACCAGGAACCGCCCCACATTTCCTCGCGTCCTCTCATTAAGGGACCTTTTTGAAGCCTCAGAGGCCTGAGCTTCCTCCATTTCGACCTCTTCGTTGGCCTTCCTAACCTTCTTTACTTTCACTGCCTTCATCACGGACTCCATGAGCTTGGGCGATGGGGGAGCAGCCTTTCCGGGGTGGGACACAGTAGTCGCAAACTTCATTGGAGCCCCGCCAATGTGAACCAACTTCCTCTTCTTCTAAGGCTCCTCCGCTTTCCCCTTGCCCTTGTAAGTGATCTCCTGGGCCCTCTTGGAAGCCCGCTCCTTAGTATCCTTCTATGCGGGCTCCTTACTGAGGTACTCCAGTCTGCTATTCATCTACTTGGTGCCGGAGGATAAAGGCTTTAGGGCCTTTGCACCAGTGGGAGCAGTGACCTTCAATATGGTAGCCATATAAGGAGCAGGGTACTCCTTCCTCACAAACTTATCTGTATAACAAGAAGGTCAGAAGTTGATAGTAACAAATTGAAATAAAATACAAGTCTACGACCATGCAATTTACCCTTTGGAGCCATCAATCCAAAGTCTACGAAGTATCTGCTTCAGTCTATGAGGTGGTCGAAGCTCTGAAGCTTCGGGGATCGTTTATAAATATCTTCAATTACTTCCCACTCTGTCTCGTGAAGTTCGAAGTGCGAACCAGTATCTGCACAAAATAAAAAAAGCATCAGTGCAGAACACAAATAATAAAGAGAAAATGTATGGGACGAGGCTCTCACATGCTTCATAGTATTGGGTCGGTACTGTACAAGTTGGGAAAATATCTCCCTCCACCATCTGCCACCTACCCCGGACCCAAAACCAGGACTCCTTCCAGCCTTTGATGGTGGAGGGGAGCCCTACTATGAAAGAGCATGAGGACCCCAGGGAGTAACGTAGTACCACCCCTTAGACTCATCTTTGCCTAAAACCCTAGGTTAGAAGAGGGTTTGGAAGACATATGCAGATGCATGTCCTCATCCAGGGATACCTCCTTCCAGAGGAAGTAAGCCCCAACCAATTGGCTCCACCCATTGGGCAGGACTTGAGTTGGGGCCAACATATCAGTCCTCAAGGGGTGTAGAGGCAGACGCATTCTTGCTTTAAACAGGAATTCATTTATAGCCACACATCCTGGCCTCAAAAAACAGGCATGCTCGTGGGCTTAGGGTACTAGGAGTTCTACTTAATATGGGATGCTGTATTTTTGTCTAATTTCGCCCAGTTTTTTGGAGGTCATAGTAGAAGGAATCTTGGCAGTCCCCCAATCCGCCTCGTAATCTATTGGTTCCTCACTTATGGTATACTACTCATCTGACCCCTCAAACTCCATGACATCCCCAAACCTAGCAACAGTGACTACTGCCCCGGAAGCCCCAGAATCCATTGGTGGCAGAGAAACGAAGATTTCGAACAAAAACAAGATTGACGGAGAAATACCTAGCGAAAAATTCAAGAACGTTCGCCAGAAAATAGGAAGACAATGGAAAATTTTGAATGCTTAAGTGTTTAAATGATTTTTGTGAAAGTAAAAGCCCAAAAATGGCGCGATTCAGGCTTTTATATGAAGAGGGAATCAATCCCCACCATTAGATCGAATCCCATTTAATCCGAGACTTCCATCTTTGGATGTATCCAAAGCGTTGAATTTGAACGGTTTATCACCCAACGCCTCATATCAATGCATGATTCTCACACACTAGCCTCGGCGTGTTTTACCACTAACGAGACACTCACAACCATCATTGCGCATTGAATATTGAGGTTGTACGTGTATTAGAAGTTGTACCGCTTTGTTTGTCTTATCTTGGAAATATGCGAAAATGTCAAATCATTGGCACCGTTATCAAGGCCAATCATTAACAAATTAGCCTCGACAGTTCAGTATTTTCCTTCCTCAGCTTCAAATTAAATTCAGCTATCATTGAAGGTAAGTAGCCTCGGCAGTTCAGCATTTTCCTGCCTCTGCTTCAAATTAAATTCAGCTATCTTCAAATGCAATCGACTATCAACTCTACACATAATTTGAATTTGAATAATTATACATGGACTTGGGGGGACTATTGTTAGGCCTCACCACCAGTGCTGCCACATGGTCGACCTATTGTAGTTGTGGACCCAATCCTGCCAAAGCATCAGGTGTAGAAGACGAGGCTGTAGGGTCAATTTCGAGGCCTTTCAGATTACCCACGCCAAGGCGAGACAACCGAAGCGGATCAAGCCCAAAGCCCCGCCTCGACCACTGACGGTCCACGTGCAGATCTTAAAATTAAATATGAAATCCTTTTGGAATGATTGATGTAACCATTGTGTTGAGTATATTTGTGTCTTGTCTTGTCAATAGGGTGTAAGAATATCAAATGCATTGTGAGCTAAGAATGTTAAGATGATGGCTAGGATTAGATGTTTAGGCCGAGGAAAAGAGGCCACGTGTAATTTCATCTAATGGTCACTATTTAATTTGCAACACTTAAATACCCCTCTCCATATATCTACTGAAGGCTAATGAAAATCTGAATACAAAAATCAACTTGTCATATTTGTCCACCTTGAGTTATTATCTTTTACTTTGGTTTATCTGGATTTCAGAATGATTGGTAATTACTATACAATCATGTCCCGTTCGTTTTGTCGGAACCCTAACGTCAACGTCTCATGTTGCTGAGTTTCTCCCACGTCCAATTCTAGAGTTAGCTAGACCGTTGATCTGTCATTACGCGTTGGAATTAGCTCGCACGTGCACGAGTGGGTCCGGCATCTGTTGGTCACATCTTTTGAGGTCAACAACAACAGTAAACACAAAGAGGAGAAAACATAATTTATAAATATCTTTGATTTTTCCTGTCATTCTTGTTGATTTAAGACAATTAAATTCAAATTTTGTTTCCAAAACACAGAGATTGATAATCTCAATCTATTTAAAATTAGGCCATATCCCATGTAAGAATTTGAGACAAACTAAATATGCATAAAGTGACCAAATTAATTACCAGAAAATTGCTCAAGGATTTGAGTGGCAAAGTTTGTCCAAATTCTTGAATCCTTGTTCCATGAAGGAAGTCAAGAAAGCAAAATTAAAAATACAAATGATTTGACAGTTAAAATCAGACAGACAAATTGGTTGTTGTGGTTGAGTGTTCTAGGTTAGATTCTAAGGTTGTGGTAAATCCTTAATTTTTAAACCACAAGCTCTTTTATTTAATTTGATTAGAGTAAAGTGACTCAACAAATATTATATATCTATTGAGAATAAATCTTTAATTAATTATCTAAAAAATGCAATATACGATACTATTGTTGTAGAGTTCTTCACCTAGAAATGCCAAGTAACAAGTTTTTTACAAGAAGATGCGTGCGTGTGAACTAAAGTTCATATTTTAGATTATCATTTCACAAAGTTCATATACATAAATAGGTGTAGATTAAAATAAGATTTTAGTATATTTTGATAAAAATTGTAAATTCCATAAAATATGATTATTTCTTGGAATCTCGTTGGATGAAGCGTAACAAATTTGATTTCACTGGGCCGACATGTTTTGACCGTGCATTCGGGGCACGGTTGAATGTAGATACCATAAACATAAGGTGCAGGATACCAGGTCGAGAAACCCAAGCAACCACTCCCCTCTGTGCTAATCGCTAGCTCATCAAGGCCCCGTCTAGGATAAGAAAGTAAGATATACTAAAATTAAAAAAAAATGAAGTAGAAAGAATTAAAGCTAATTCTGAATTTCCAGCCATATAAACGAGTAGGCATNAAATTGTAAATTCCATAAAATATGATTATTTCTTGGAATCTCGTTGGATGAAGCGTAACAAATTTGATTTCACTGGGCCGACATGTTTTGACCGTGCATTCGGGGCACGGTTGAATGTAGATACCATAAACATAAGGTGCAGGATACCAGGTCGAGAAACCCAAGCAACCACTCCCCTCTGTGCTAATCGCTAGCTCATCAAGGCCCCGTCTAGGATAAGAAAGTAAGATATACTAAAATTAAAAAAAAATGAAGTAGAAAGAA
>CAIGRK010108395.1:0-18464 GCA_903798315.1 Fraxinus greggii
CTTCAAGATGTCTCTCTCAAAAAACCCGTCGAAGTCCGTGATCGAGCTACTTACCCCACCAGAAAAGTATATGGAGGAGACATTGAAATCGAGGAGAAATCCTCACGCAACCTTGGAGAAACCCGAACACAAAAGACAACATGGTTTTAATCCTCGACGGGAAGCTAGTAGGAGTAGGCAGGAGGCAGGAGGCACAGCCAACGTCACTGACTCGTTTGAACAATTCTCGATCCAACATTCTGATGGAGACCAAGGATATGAAAGAGCTCAAATGGCCCTCGAGGATGCAGTCCCCTCCTAACAAGGGGCATGAGCAAGTATTGTGAGTATCATTGGGATCATGGACATACAACAGAGAACTACAAAGCCTTCCAGCGAGAGATTGACGTACTTATCAAAAAGGGGTTTCTAAATTCATATGTTAGTCATGACAAATGCCCGAAGAACGATCGAGATAAGGAAAAAGGCCCAGAAGGAAGAGAGAACGACAAACCTATAGCCGGAACCATTAATATTATTGTTGGAGGAATAACATCAGGCGGAGACTCGAACAGTCGACGCAAGTAGTATGCCAGGCAGTATAGCCCGAGCTTGAGGATGGTGCCTGGCGACATGGAGGAAATCACACTCGGACAACAAGATTTGGAAGGCTTAGCACATTTGCACGATGACGCCTTGGTCATATCAGCGATCAGAGCTAATTTTGAAGTAAAGAGGATATTGATTGACAATGGGAGCGCGGTTAACATACTCTCTCATGAGCTGTACTCTAAGATGGGGATTTCTAGAGAGCAGTTAAAACCCCACTTCAAGGATTTGGAGACGGAACGATCATACCGGAGGGAGTCGTCGACCTTCCTCTAACTTTGGGATCGAATCAGAGGCAGGTAACTGAAATTACATCATTCCAGGTAGTCCGTGCTTCGATGGCTTAAAATGCCATTTTGGGAAGGTCGTTACTCAACAAGATCTTGTTCGTGCTCATTCTCAGTCTTCGAGCTCGGAAATCAGTAGGTACGATTTTTGGTAGCATCAAGAAGTAAGTTATTTTAAGTGTACAATGAATTGATTATGGCCTGGTTTTTGAGCTTCCAAGAGTAAGGTCGAGGTCATCTGAACCACACTCCTTGTAGATCCTCTCTCCTTCCCATGGCGTTATGAGGCTAGTTGTGTTACTTCCAAATGCAAACTCATTTGAAATCACTTCGGCCATTGGGACATCAGCTGTATGATTAGAATCAGCAGCAATAGCATGCGAACATGTCCCACTTTGTCCAGGAGTACACATGAGAGATCCTCCTCGAGTCAAATCTTCCACTTTAAAGCCAAATGGATTCGAAGAAACAAGACTAGATGTTGGAGAAGTTGGCCCACTTTGAAGGATTTGAACGCAAACCATTTTGAATCGGGAAGGATTGGTCGACCAGGGCTTGGTGGTGTAGACGAAGGAAAGAGTAAGTTATAGGGCCTTCCCTATCCCGAGCGAGCAAAAGAATCATCCCAGTCGATCCTCATTCGTGGGGTGTGAGAAGTTGGGGAGCTCACGGGAGGGGTAACGCGAGCGCTAATAGAACCTTCATGCATGTAATGATGTAGAAACTTCGAGAATGAGGGAGAAGATGCGGATGAGAGGTTTCTGAGCCATGGGATGAAGGAATTCCCATCTGCATTTATGCAAGCAGCATATGAGAAAGAAGCTGAGCTTGGAAACGAAGCAGAGCCCGGGCTTGGGTTGTAAGAAGTGCATGGACTTGGCTGGTAAGACGAGCATGGAGTTGCTGATGCAGATCCACCCATGATATCCATATTCTCAACGGATTTGCATCCCTAATGGAAATGGAAAACAATTAGATGCATTTGAAGCATAGCTCAAAATTAAAGTACACTACGGTAAACTTTCACTATTCTGAATTCTGCTTAGGCAGTAAGTACGAGTATAATTGTAGCCCTTCTTCACGGTGTCAACCACTAAACTAGGGTGCTAATCTTGAGGAAGCAAAATGTCTCCACCTATCTATCCACATGCCGATATTTTTCTTATTAATCAAACATATATGGCGTGTTCGGTAGAGATTAAAATTGGATTAAAATTGAAAAATTAACCGTTATTGTTGACTTTTATTATATGAGGAGAATTCAATAACGCCTATATTTTCAATTTTAATTGGCTTTTAATCTCTACCGAACAAGTCCATAATTCCACCTTCCTATTACAATTCTATCCTCAATACAAATTTCATATTTTGACTTGGCCACTGAAACTTTCCAGTTGACTAGAACTATTTGATTTCTAACTCAAGTCACTTCAAAATCTATGATGGTGCGGGCACATACATGATGGTAGACTCAGCTGATCATAAATGGTCAACATGACAACAAACTTGGTGCGCTCTCTAAAAACTATGAATGAGAAGAATACTTATAAGGTGTAACCTTCTGAAATCCATCCGACTGTCCTCTCGAATCTCAGCAGTGTTGAAATCGTATAGTGTCACGACGGAACAAAATTTTACTAATGAAAAAGACTGTAAAAACTCTTAAAGATAATAAAGGATTTCGGCAGCCTCGCAAATTCAATGACAAGGAATTAGAGAATGAACAATGGGTCAAGACCCTACTACGCACTTACACACTCATAGCCTTTTCTTTTGAATGGCACCTATAGTTGAAACTTCTCTAATTCATTAATTTTGATTTAATTCAAACAATTTATTCATTTCTTGCTTTTTTGACGCTAGCTGAAGCAAACACCTTTATTGACCTGTCCAAAAAAAATAAAAATGGAGATCAATAATCATCATCAAATAATTATGAAAAGTCCAATACACGTACAAAGTTGATTAAATTGTATTGCAAATTTTCCACAATCTACTTTTGTTTCATGTTTGCACATATTAAAGTTGGTTTTCTCCTTCAAAATCAGCTAGTGCTTATTTTTCTAATATCGCCCCTAATATAAATTATTTACAAGAACATTGAGCTGAAGTGATTTAGAGCGAGCTTTATAATAGAATGATTCGGCAAAAAAATGTTAAATTTTCCCTTCTAAGAAGATCATTCCCAAATAATGGGAAATTATAAATTTTGGAATAGTGATTGATGGAAGAATGTGCGGTTGAAAAATAATGAAAAAATTTAAATTTATGTGTGATATTATTTTATTTGGAGAATGTGTGGTTATAATTAAGAAAGAGAAAAATTGAAAAAACTTTAATGGGTGCCAAACACATAGTTAATTATATCATATTTAGTTATGCATCTTTGGGAGTATAAACATAATTAAACATGATTGTAAATCATATGATATTTTTCGAGATTTGTGCTACTTCGGGAGCACAACATGTATTATTCAAGAATTGAAACTTATAAAATTATACTCTTCGGAAGCAATAACACACTATTTTTCTTTTTAAATACTAAAGTATAAATTCGTTTTTTGAGATAAAAATATTCTTCATAACATTGATTTGAGTTATATTATCTTCTTCAAAAATAATTTTCTTCTAAATATGGCAATGTACATATTTATGATTCTTCATGAGCAACTTCAAAAATTTATGGATGAATGATTATTAATAATAACTAAAAATTCTTCTTGAATATGAATTTAAAATTTATATTCTTCCAAGAGTACTAATAGAATATTTTTAATATTGATATTTATAACATTTTACTTCTTCCACAATAACAATATCATATTCTGCCAGAATATTGATATAACATAAATTTATGCTTCTTCAAGAGCATATAAATCATAAAATTAAAATATCATCAGGTCTACAAAATTTCTCAAATCGTGAAGCATACTAAATCTTATAAAATTCATTATACGGAAGCAAGTAATATTTCACTGAAATATTAACTAAATATTTTAATGTCTAAATTTGGGGTTCTTCAAGAATAATAAAATATTCTTTGAGAATATTAATAAATATAGAATTGTGCTCCTTCTAGAGCAACACAATATTCTTTTAGAATATTGATTTGTATAAATTTATTCAGATAATTCTGCAATATTCTTCTGAAATATTTAAATATCTGAATCGTGTTTCATTTCGGAACATTTGATTATTCTTCTAGTATATTAACTTATGGCATGTTCGATAGGAATTACAAGTCAATTAAAATTGAAAATATAGTCGTTATTGAGTCTCACTCGTCTAATAAAAGTCAACAATAACGACTAATTTTTCAATTTTAATCCGATTTCAATCTCTATCGAATACGCTCTTAATATAAAAGTGTGATTCTTCTGAAGCAATAAGTCAGTATTTTTCTAAAATTAATATTGAAATTGTAATATCATGCTCACCGAGAACATGGCATATTCTTTCAGAAATAATGTTTTGTTTTTTAGGAGCAACGGAAAACTAAACATATCAATTAAATATGGACAACTAATATATTTTACATTGTGATCAATTATAATATACAAATCGAATACAAACTTGAATATGCATAGTGTAATGACTATAATTTATACATAACAATCAGTTAAAGAAAACGTGACAGTTTATTAATTAGAATTGATATGCGAATGCGAGCACTAAAATAATTATTTAATGTAATCATATAATTTGCATAATTAAGATACATGCAATTCTTATACTGAATAACCAATTCAAAAGAATATATAAACTTGTGGATAGGAATTGATGGGTTTTGTCACAAACGATGATTTAGGAAAGGAATCATCGATGATGCTAGGAGTCATAAAGCGAACCAAGCCTGGAAGACTGTTGAAAAACGTGAATACAAGGGATGAAGTAGCTCGACTGAAAGAAGAGGTTACTTTACTATGTATAGCTCGACCATCGGGGAGAGGGGACAAAGTAAAGGGGACCTATTTACCACCATTATACTACATACTTCCTCAATCTTAAAGCTTTCATTAAAGAAGTACGGTTGGTGGGACTAGGTTCGGCCATCCCATTTTGGGGAAAAAAAAAGGAAAAGAAAATGGAGTCGCAATTTATATCACGCACTTTTAAAAACATAATTTTATTATATTTTTATTCTTATGTGGATTTACTTATAGACATATATAACACAGTTTTACTTTTTGGGAAATGTTATTTGTGCCCGGGGGTTGACAGCCCCCTTACAAGAGGGGGGCCTCTTTTGAAGGGGGTTGTACACAATCCCGGTGTACAAGTAACATGTAGCACGACTCACTTAGTTTTACAGTCATGACCGGATCTAAAGTACAATGGCAAAGTAAAAAGGAAAATTCTTTAACGGCATAATAATCTCATTTCATGAATATCAAGACCTAGTAAAATCAAAACACAATATTAACAAACACCTGAGAAATGTGATTTGAAGAACCCAGTTTCCATTTTAACTTTCACACCAAAAAAAAAAACTCACGAGGGATACGAAAATTAGAGTAGATAATTGAAAAAAGGTACCTTGCGATAGGTGGTGCCATCGGGCTCGCCAGTCCATCCAGCCTCATCGCAGGGGGCCTTAAGAATCTCGTTGTTGTCACAGTGTTTGGGGAGCTGGTAGTGCCGTACATGCGTAAGCCGACGAAAATCTTGGCCGTGATAGCCCTCCGCTGCTGCTCCCTCCGCTTATTGTTTTCCCTCTCCTTCCAAGTTGGCAGTCGCGTTACAGTCATTCTCACATTAAATTAACAGCCCCTATGTATGTCATTTATGCTTGTGACCTCTCTCTCTCTCTCTCTCTCTCTCTCTCAACACACATCCATTCTCATGAAATTCTGGAGTAATGAACAAAAATTAAGCAGCGCCCACAAATCAGAAAGCAAAAAGGAAAAAGAAAAAATTCAGAAAATACTCGAGAAAAAGTTGAGGAAATTAGCTGAATTGCAGAGTAATTAACTCATTTTACTAGTGTGGCAAGGACTGTGGACTATGACTAGCAACAGTATTAAATCTTTCATTTATTAACAAATTTTGTTTAAATATTTCATTTGTGTCAACTACAGTATCAAACATTTCAAAATATCGCTGCTGAAGTCCAAATGAATGGTTTCCATTAGTTTGACCATTATTTGACCAAATAATTGATATTGACAATAATTTTGATTAATTTTAAAAGATTAAAATGGTAACTTTACATTTTTTATAATAAAATAACTAAAATTAAAAATCCATTTCCATCATTATCATCTTCCTCTTCTCCATCCACCCTACACACCCCCACCCCAAATCAAAACAATCAAAAAAACAAGAAATTTTGGGATTTTGGAATCAAAAGAAAAGGATAAAAGAATCAAAAAGTAAGATTGAAATGAAGAAAATAGAAAATTTGAGCAACATGCATGTGACTTTTTCCAAACGCCTAGTTGGGTTTTTTAAGTAAGCGAGCAAAAAGCTGTGTTCTGACAGGCGTTGAAATTGCCATTATCATACAATCGTCAGCCGGTAAACGCGTCTTTGCTTTTGGGCACTCCAGTGTGGATTTCGTAATTGCTCGCTTTATAGGAAGCCCCAATATCCTCGAGCTTATAAACATTCTTAAATGGCTAGAGAACGAATACTATTGAAAAAACATGAAGCATTCAAAACATCAAAATGACAGAACAATACATTCAAATGTGATCGAGCATTGTACTTAAAAGAAAACAAAACAAGTATTCAGCCCAGCTCGGGCATTGTACTTTACATTGTTCAAAAACACAAAAGATAATCGGGAAGGGGGTCCTACTCTAGGTCGTAGCTCGAGGGCATGTCCACCGTATCCTCCTCCCCGGCGTCGGCTTCATCCTCGATCATTGGCTCTTCAGAGGTTGACAGATCGAGTGGATCAGTAAATTCAGGTACATCCTGCACGGTGATAACATCGGGAAGCTTGGCCCTCAAATACGCTCGAGCTTCCTTGAACGCATAATTTTAGGAGCCTAGTGCATAGTCTCCCTTAATCGCAACAAACTCCTCGACTATTATAACTCAAGCGTTAGCCAGTTTGGATTCCGATTCTTTAATTTTTTGCTCGAGTTCGAGCTTTGCATCTTCAGCTTTGTCCTTCGCCACCCCAATCTCATCCTTAGCTTGGCACAGGCTAGTCTCAAGTTCGGTTATCTTAGCCAAGTTCTGGCCACGTTCCACTTCGAGCCCTGCCCCATGTCGGGTTCGGAGTTCCAGGGCACTTTTCAACTCGTTTATCTCTCTGGAATCAGCCTCTCCCTTCATTGACAATCATCAAGCTGTGCTAAGCGCCTTCAAAACATGCACAATTTAGCGTCAGGAAATCGACGAATACAACCATATGGTCGAAAATGACAAAATGAGCTTACCTTCAATGCCAAGGACTGAAGTGTCCTCACTCCATCCTCGAGCTCTACATCTCGATAGTTTTCCACAAGATCAGGTAAAAGAGAGCAACTTTCTCTACCATTAGAGCCTCGAGGTTGTTGTGGTGCGACTTCGTCCTCAAGGTCGATGACAACAGCGGATGGCCTGGCCAAGTTCACCGGGGTTGTGGTGGACTCAAGCACGTGAGCTCGAGAAGGCCGGCTAGATGTCTCACATGGGCTTCTCATACCTCGGGCATAGGGACTCGAGGTCTTTTTTCCCCTTTCTTTGACCTGGGGCGCTAGTCTTTGGGATCTTGGATTTCTGGCTCGTCGCCAATCGCAATGCCTGAGGATCGAAAGTTATGTCCTCTGCAAAATAACAAGTTGTTAGCTCGAGGAATGGTCAGGATTCAATGATGAATAAAATGCAAAGAAATACAACCTATCTGCAAGTCCTTTTACATTCGCTAGGTCGAGAATATCATCCCCGAGTAAGTCATCGAGGTTATAACATAAAGGCTCGAGATCCTCCAAAATTTTAAAATAGGCATGTCCCTCGTTAAATCGAGCTGTGTCCGGGATAGTCCACCGAGCACCAAAAGGGTGATTGGGATCTCGAGGACAAATGAAAAAGTATTTTTGCTTCCACCCCAAAAGGGTGATCGGGATAGTCCACTGAGCACCAAAATTGGTCGTGCGAAACTCGCAAGCGTACGGGATCATTGACAAGTAATACGTGGTGAGTAACGTCTATCGTCCCATGAGAAATAAAATTAAATCAAGTGTACTAATTTCTAATCAGATTCAAAGTAAGCGAACAAAATAGGTTTGTGGTTTATAATTATTCTAAATTAATCTACAGAACTTGTAAAATTCGAATTTTATATGTATATGGAATATTGGATTACGNGCACCAAAATTGGTCGTGCGAAACCCGCAAGCGTACGGGATCATTGACAAGTAATACGTGGTGAGTAACGTCTATCGTCCCATGAGAAATAAAATTAAATCAAGTGTACTAATTTCTAATCAGATTCAAAGTAAGCGAACAAAATAGGTTTGTGGTTTATAGTTATTCTAAATTAATCTACAGAACTTGTAAAATTCGAATTTTATATGTATATGGAATATTGGATTACGAATCCACCTATTATTGTCTATTTGAATTCTCAATTATGTAACTAGTATCATTCATGCATTTTTGGCAATCGATAATTCTATTGTAACAAATTCTCTTTTTCAAGACAAATTAAATATATTCTAGTCACAACCCGAATATATTTCTAGTCCGAATTTGAATGAATATAACTTATTTAATTTCATTCAATACATGAAAAGAATTAGCCTAACACGTTGTTATGTAAATTACAAAAAATGATTTGGAAAAAATCACTCAGAATGAAAAACAATGACTGGAAAGTGAAAAATCAATTTCTTCTTCGTTAATCTTATACCCGGACTTTGAATCTTCGATTCTCATGTTAATTGCCTTTGGATCCCGTGCTAACCTCCTTTTATCGTGAAAAATAAGGGTTTTTCTCCCTTTTCGTTCTAGCCACTCATTGTAGGTTAAATAGTATGTTAACTTTGATTTCCATAAAAATTTGGATCAAACTTGGAAGTTGGGTCGTTCAGGCCTATAAATGCGTCCCCTCCCCCCGTGTGTATCGTATATTTCATTGCGTGCACACTGCTCATTGATTTTGTTCTTGATAAATAGATTGTAGGGTGTTGCATGCGAGGTAAAAAATGCATGTGCGCTCGCGCCGTTATAAAATCTTCCTTTTGTTATATGTTGGTCTCTCACATTCGTTCTTCATTATCTTTAACTCATTTTTTATATCTTCTGGGTCCTCTATCTTCCAATTCTATCTAATTGCTTTCACCCCTCCTCTAATCATCGAATTAGGTCCGAATCAACTATTAACACTTTTCGATTTAGTCCCCAAACTTTGGATTAAGCCCACTCTTGCCAATTTTTTGCCCATTTTGTCCAATTCCATCGTTTTTCCTCGATTTGCACATAACAAACGAAATATGTATAAAATTAAGCCTCAATTCATCCAAAATAATAATAATTTCTCTAGTTTAATAACTGAGATAAGTGTATAAAATACACTTATAAAAAATCACTAAAACTTTGTTTTAAAAATCCCTTCTTAAAATTGTTGAAAGAAAATCTTGATCTGTTTTTCAAAGTTTTTAAATGAGAAGTGCTAAAGTTGGCAATGAAATTTGGAATGGCAAATAAGACTTTAGTCTCTGTAGTCAAAAAATGAAAACCCTTCTTTTGCAACAAAGATGTGGAAAATCTCTTGATGAATCTTAGGATAAAGAAATTGCTGATACTAAAAGAACTAAACAAACTAAAATTGCTTGGAGCACTATAGTTTTGGATTTATCTGATAGTGTCATTAGAGAATAAGGAAAGACTAAGACCGCAGCTGAGCTGTGGGCTAAACTATAATCCCTTTTTAAAACTAAAACTCTACCAAATAAGTATTATCGAAAACAATTTTTCAACTTTAAATTTGATCCCAACTCCGATCTTGAGATAAACTTGGACAGATTTAATAAATTGTCTCAAGATCATACCAATAGTGGTGAGATCAATAATCTGTGGTCTTATTATCATCATTACCTTGAAAGTATAAAGATTTGAAAAATGCTATTAAATATGAAAGAACTTCCATTTTTGGTTGATGTTATTATTTCCTCTTTATGAAATAAGAAACTTGAATTTAAAAGTGAATCAAAAACTTCCTTCTGTGGAGTTACCTTGACTATAAGAGGAAAGAATTTTTCTCGAGGAAACAGTAATAACTTTTCAAATAAATGTTTTGGAAAAGGAAAAAAAATTCAGATAAAATTGGAAGGGGTAAATACAAATCCAATAAAAATAACAATAAGGCCAAAGGAATGAAATGTTATTTCTGTGTAAAGATGGCATACTTTATAAAAGATTGTTTTAAAAGAATTGAAAAGTTGAAATGTTCAAATAAAATTGAAGGTCGAGCTGCAATAGCTCATAAAGAAGTTGCAACCTCAAATGGTCAAGTCTAATGAGATACCAATCTTCAGTTAAAAATGAATGGATCCTTGATTCAGGGTATTCCTTGATTCAAGGTATACTTTTCACATGACACCCTGTAAAGAAAATTTTACTAATTTTCTAGAAATAAATGGATGACAAGTAACCACGGGCAATGACTTCTCTTGCAAAATTAATGGAATTGGGAGAATTGTTTTAAAACTTGAAAATGGAAATGTATTTATTTTGAAAAAAATAAGATACGATTCTGACTTAAAGGGAAATTTAATCTCTTTAAGTACTCACGATCCTGAAGGATCTGATTATTCAAAAGAATTTTGAAAAAAAATTGTTCATGTTCATAAAACTAATGGAATTTATGTTTTAAAACCTTCATCCTTGATGGATAACCCACTAACTGCAACGGTCTCAAAACCTGGTAAATCTGAAATATGGCACAAAAGACTTGGACATATAAGTGATAAAGAGTGGAAAACTCTTGTTGAAAATCAAGCCAATAAAAATGTTAGTCCTTAAAATTGATAATTGCTTTGAATTTTGCAATGAAGAGTTTGATAACTTTTGTAAAGAAAATGGTATTTTAAGACATAGAACCGTCACATATACTCTACAATAGAATGGTCTAGTTGAAAGAATGAATAGGACCATTTTGGAAAAAGTGATATGCATGCTTATTAGCTCTAGTATTCCAAAATTATTTTGGGGGGAAGTTGTAAAGATGCATCATATTTGATAAATAAATACCCCACTAAAATCTTTGAATTATGACACTCCTAATCATATTTGGAACGGTCATCCAATTGATTATTCCGAACTAAAAGTCTTTCGATGTGTTGCATATGCACATCAGAATGAAGACTAACTGGAAACTAGGACTATTAAATGAATTTTCTTAGGATATAGAGAATGTGTAGAAGGTTACATAATTTGGCTAAGAGGTCACGATGGGTACAAAGTCATCATTAGTAGAAATGTGATTTTTAATGAAAATGACATGTCTTGTATAAAAGAAAAGGATAAAACTGCCTCTGAAAATAGTCAATAAAGATTACGTGGAATCTGATCTCTTTACTACAGATTTAACTCTTAGAAATGAGGATCAGATTGAAGTGGAGCATGTTCAGGAACATAATACTGAATCTGAACTTGAGAATGTACCTGAACAAAATGAACTTGACTTACTAGAAAACCATCTTGGAAAATTATCATCTAGCTAGGGATAGATTGAGAATAGAAATTAGACCACCTTTACTGTACTTAGTGTGGAAAACTTCCTAAACGATGTGTCTGACTTTTATGAAGAGGCCATTGGGAAAAAAGATGCAAACCTTTGACTTGCAGCCATGAAAGATGAAATGTTTTCATTGGACAAAAATAAGACCTGGATTCTAGTTGATAAACCTAAAGGGCAAAAGGTCATTTACTATAATTAGATTTGCAAAATAAAAAAAGGTGAATCAAATGTGTGTCACAATTTGATTTTGAATTGGTACAGTTAGATGTAAAAACTGTTTTTTTAAATGAAAACTTGGATGAAAAGATTTTTATAACCCAACTAAAAAGATTTGAACAAAAAGGAAATGAAAACTATGTGTGTATTTTATAAAAATCTTTGTATGACCTGAAACAAGCTCTGATGCAGTGGCATATCAGATTTGATACACTTTATCAAGGGACTTGATTTCAACATAAGTGAGTATGATCCATGTTTCTATTTTAAAGGTAAAGGAGGTCCAAAATCTTGTTATCGTTAGCTATATATTGATGATATGTTATTTGATGTATGCGATATAACTAAGATAAATAAGATAAAGCAAAAGCTAAAACTTGAGTTTGAAATGAAAAACCTGGGTTGCTAGAAGGATTTTAGGAATGGAGATTAGAAGAGAGAATTAAAAATAAATTGTTTCTAACTCAACAATCTTATATCTTAAAAATATTAAGTAGATTTTCTATGCATGAGGCTAACGAGGTCATTCTCCCTATAGCCTATCACTTTAAACTATCAGTAGATCAATGCCCTAAAACTGAAGAGGAAAAGAACGGATTGGATAAAGTTCCTTATGTAAATGATGTTGGTTCAGTCATGTATATTATGGTATGTTGGTGACCTGATCTTTCTTTTGCTATAAGCGTTCTTAGTAGGTTTATCAATAATCCTAGTGAATGTCACTGGGAAGTAGTGAAATGGTTATTGAGGTATCTAAAAGGTATTGTTAATCTGGGGATAATGCTTAATAGAGGTAAATCTAGAATCAAGTTAAAAGGGTTTGTTGATTATGACTTTACTGGTAACGGTGATAATAGAAAATCTACATCTACATATGTTTTTTCTTTATGTGACACATGCATAAGCTAAAAATCATAGCTGCAAAAAATTGTAGCTCTATCATCAACAGGAGCTGAATACATTGCAGCCACAAATGTTGTAAAGGAAGGTTGGTTAAATGGCTTGGCAGATGAAATTAGTTTTTTTGATAACAGTGCAACTTTGTATTCTGATAGTCAATCTACAATATATTTAAGTGAGAATCCCATTTTTCATGATAGGTTTAAACATGTAGATGTTAAATTTCACTTTAGAAGAGAAATTTTAGAAAGAGAAATCATGAAACTAGATAAGGTGTCTACTAAATGTAATCCTGCAGATATGGGTACAAGATTACTTCATTCAAAAAAAATTAGGGATTGTTTGAATCTCCTAAATGTTATTATTAATTAAATCTTCTTTTCAGGTACATATAGTAAATGGAACAAAAGGAGGTGTTAACCTTTAAGTTTACTATGAAACACCATAGATGTCAAGCATGGTGGAAATTGTTGGATCTTCTTAACACTTTGTTGGACCCTTGTTTTGGTTTGTATCGTCCTAATGATAATACCACTTAAAAGTTATAGCAACCCAATTTATAAGTTGAAGCTCAAACCGGCTACCTCCTACATTAGTGCATTCTCGCGTTTGGCAAGTGCGACTTTAGTTCAGATACTACTAACGGCTGAGATGATGCCATGTGGTTGATTGGTGGCCCTTGGATGGAAACTTAGTTATGAATGGTTATATTCTGGATGCTTCAACTGATTTTGTTGATTCATTATTCTAAGGTTTCCTTTCTCACTCTCTGTCTTCTACTATTTGAAATCCTTTGGATTTTCGCCTGTAATGGTCATTCTCTTAGATTTTCTTGGTGAGATCTTTTGAGGAATGTTTGTAATGATTACTTGTTTGTTCTTGGTTGAGCAGTAACCACTGGTTGCCTGATGTAATCAATTTGAGAGAAAACAGGAGAGAAAAATAAGTGGTCCAAGGGAAATTTGTTGAATCTTTCGATGTAGATTCTTGTATTGATATTCTTGGTGATTTCTATTGGATTTAGAGTGATAATCATTTTTGTGGATGCTCAACGTAATGAGTAAGCAATTTAGTTGAACATCCGGGCCTTAAGATGGAAAATCTCTATTTTTTTAAATTTTCGTCGATTTACTTTGTGTTCTTGGGACAAATTTACAAAAAAAATTTAAAATTTAGTAAGTAAAGCATGATGGATGTATAAATTCAGTGCTAACGAAACGTTTAACTCCGGTTATTGTGGGTCTTTACTTTGAGGGTTTTGGGGTTTCAGTTACATTGCCCCATTTAGTTTGCGATGATACATAGTTTTTGTTTGGTAGATAAAAGATAGAAGTTATTTTCAACCAGCCTGATAGAATTGTGCATATGGGTCCTCAGCCTTTTAAGTTTGCAATACATCAGTCATCTATGGAAGGTTTTATTCATTTGAGTTAAAAATCAGGTTTTTTTTTTAAATATGATTATATACCTTTCTTCTTTTACAAAAAAAAATGAAAATAAAAAGTTGCGAGTTCAAGAAAGATATAAAAATATAATCAAATTAAGAAAGTTATCGTAAGTTGATCAATCTTGTTTGGCCCCATTTAATTTTTAATTTTTTTTCTATTTTTTAATTTTAACGGCATATTCTTCAAATAAAATAATATCACAGATATAAAACCTTTCATTATTTTTCAACCACACATTCTCCTATCAATCACTATTTCAAAATTCATAAATTCTTCTAAATGAGGCCAAATAATACTACTAAACTATCAATTTTCAATTAAAACACACGTCATTTCATGCTACATTTTTTCTGACTACTAGGCCGCGGTTAGGTTATTCCGGGGCCGGGTCGACAAGCATAATTTCTCTCCTTATAGGCCCCCCAAACATGAGCTAATTAGGCCCCATTTGATTTAGCAAAACCAAGCCTCGTGAAGATCACGCGACCACATTTCTCCTATTTCGTCATTGCCTACTGGCACGAGTCCTCAAAGAGCTGAGGCGGGAAATTAACTCCCTTTCTGGAGGGAAACCTGAAGAAAACCTATCATTTTCTTTCACACTTTAGTCAATTTAGTTTATCCGACCCGTTTCTAGCTGACCTGAATATGGCCGAAGTCGAAACCCTTGGTATTCTTGACGAGATTCAAGCCCTCGTCTCCGATAAACTTCAAGTGGTAACTCTTTCACAGCATCTTATTTTTAATCAGTTCTAAATTGATCAAATTAATTTTGTAGTTACAGATCCTGAGACGAAAATATTTAAAATTTTAATTCTGGTGATATTATGAATTGTTTTGATAGGTTTCTTACAAATGGTTAAGTCGAAATTTTTTGGTGTCATCGAATTCTGCTAAGAGGTACAAAAAATTGCATGCAAATTAATGGGTTTTATGTGTTGTTTTCTGTTTTGGGGCTGAAATTTTGTTGCGGGATTGTTGTTTATAGGCTGCTTCAAGAGTTTGTGGAAAAGCACGGAAATGAACTTGAAGTAATTTATTCTTTATCCGGCTGGTTGAAGAACAATTCTTCAGATTACCATATAAGGCTTGTCTCCAAGCATAAACTCACAGGTTTCGTTTGTCACATGCATTGTTTTATCTTATGCCTTTTTATAAATATTAGGTTATGTGCATTGACATCATTTATTTATACAATAATTGTCTGTATATCATTATTGGCTTGCCCTACTTAATTAATCTTCACTTTGGAAGAAAAATTATCCCCTACTTTTCTCACCTGCTACTACATGAGGAGCCTAGGCATGATAAAAACATGAAAAGTCCAAAGATCAATGTTATTTGTATGTTATGATCTGCTTTCCTTTTCGTTTTCTCAGATGAATGCAGTAACTTACTTTAGGGATCCTAATATCAAACATGAAGCAGGATCATAAAGAAGTCTGTTACAGATTCTTTATATTCAAACAAGGACATGCGCAAGTAGCTTCCCATTCACCTATTCAAAGACAGTAGCACACCTGAGCCCCCTTACTTTTTACTCTCCCAATATCCAAAGATCAGATGTAATTCCTCATTACCCAGGGAAAGAGAACACGTTAGATTCCTACCTCTATCCGATCTCCATGTGTACATGCACAAGCTATCTATCTTTATGGTCTCTTGGGGTATATCCAACTCATCAGGGGAAACTGCCTTCGACTTTTGAGGAGGCATCGCAGTTGATGCCTCTATATTTTCCCTACCTAACTTGGGAGAAATTTATAAGTGTATATTCTCACAAACGCACCATTCTAACCTAAATTATAAGATATGATATATATGTACTTCGCTTCGATGATCATCGAAGGTTCAATTTATAATAAAGATATGTGTGCCCATACCCGAATGAAACGTCTTTGTAGTCTACTTGGGTTAGTTAGCTCCATGGTCATCAAAATCTTCATTAAATCGGTCAAGATCTCGTATAGCTCATACCCGAATGAAACGTCTTTGTAGTCTACTTGGGTTTGTTAGCTCCATGGCCATCAAAATCTTCATTAAATCGGTCAAGATCTCGTATAGCTCATTCTACAGATTATGTTTCCTTTTCAGTTTTTCTTTTTCGGCATCTATGGCAATAATTGATGAGCTTTCCATTATTTCCTTTCTCACCGCTCAGTAATACCGTGTTCTGGAAGCCGAACATAGTTGTATTATCGGACAAAGATAGAGCTCTCTTCTCGCTCTTCTTTTGAGCTAACTCTCGGTGCAAAGTAACTGTCACTGAGAAATTTAGTTTGTATCTTGTCAAATGTGTAAATATTCTCTTTCGTCAATTCATCTTCGTCATTGTAAGTCAACACCATACCTAATAAATCCGAAAATTGTAGAACGTGATACTGATGTTCTCACCATGTAAGAATTCCTACATGCTTGCTTCATTTGGTTCGTGTATGACTGACATCTTCTACAGATTCATTACATCTTGGATGGATCTCGTGAAACACTTATCTTAAGGCAGGAAAGCAAAAAATTGATTCGGCCTCTTTTTTATAGCCTGCTAACTTATCCCGAAGAAAAAAGAATCATCCTGCATGGTTACCCTTGTAATTTTTCAGCTGTACATAGGATCCTCATGAGCAACTTTGATCATTAGATATCAAAGCTTGGTTGTGGAATTATAGATTTTAGTAGCTATTAGCTCTTGAATGCATAACGTTGGTTATAAATTGTCATGCCATTCTATTAGCATATAAGAGGATGGTCATGATAATCTTGCTTCTATTTTGCGAACGTTTAGATGATTCATTTGAGAAAATAATGTCAAAGGAAATACTTCTGCTTTTCAAGAAACACCTGTTCTGGGTTTTGGTGCTCTGTTTCCTCTTGGCGACACTTTTGATTCCTAACCAAAACTGAAAAATCTATTTTACTTGATTCATGTAGAAGCCAAAAAAGAATTTGATGGAAGTTGCTCGGTTCAGGTCTACAGTGTGCAAGCCTGCATTCCCAAGGATCCTGCAGTGCTTTGGAATGCTGAGTTTGTCCAAGCTGAAGATCTCTCTAGGCAGCCGCTCACAGTTGATAATTCTTTGAGAGATAATAGGTACAAAAGCACTTTGCTTCCATGTCCTGAATACATACATGTCAATGTTCCTGTATATGACGTGCTTTATATTTCTATATTGAATTATACTATGTAAATGTTCATAGATTTTCTCTCTTTCACAAAACCTGAAATGGTAACAATATGTTATATTATGTATATGTACAGTAACAACTAATTAATATCTCTCTTCTGCTATAATGTCACTGCACCCTTATTCAAAGGTTTTGTGGAGTTTCAAATTCCTTTGTCAAGAGAAATGCTGGTGGAACACAGTTGGGTGCTCCTGGGCCACAGGTGAAGAGCTCAGAAGTTTCAGGGACATCTAAAAGTAACTCCGCACATGAAAGTTCATTATTACATCCTCAACAGAAAGTGGTTCAGCAATCAAGTTCTATCACAGGTTCTGATATGGTTAAAGATGTCAAAAGTGAGTGTCATGTAACAGTCGATGATGAAAGCCTTGCAAAGCCTGCTACAGATAAAGAAAAAGTTCCTCAATTGCTTCCAAACAAGAAAAATACCCAGAGTGACAAAAAAATTTCTGGAACTGGAGGTGCATTAGCTAATATGTGGGGTAATGCATCTGCAAAGTTAAACCCTGATGGTTCCTCTGCACAATGCAAAAACACCTCAAGAAACTCTGCTGGTTAATTCTTTTTCCTTATCCACTTGGAACTGGAGAAGTTTGAATTTCTATTTATTATTTCAAATATGCTAAACCAGACGTAGTTTTTTTTTTTTAACCAATATTTATTGGTCAATCCATGATCAGCTACTGCAGAGGCTCAAATCTGTGCTCGTGAAGCTGTAGAATATGGGAGCAGCGACGAAGATAGACAAGATTTCAACACAAAAAGAACGTCAAATGGTGAAGGAAATAGAAAAAGGAGAGTCGTTTTTTATTATTCTGACGAAGAAGATGAATTGAAAGATGCTGTAAGTCTAGAATCTCCCGATCCTCCAAAAAAGACTACTCTTGGGTCAAAAAAGAGTTTGAATACTTCAGGCCTCGGGAGCAACCTGAGCTTTAATGAAGAGAAGGAATCGAAGGTCAAGGAAGTGAAAGAAGCTGACGAAACAATTAACCATCCTTTGAGAAGAGAAACATCAGATGTGAGCAAAGGCAAGAACTCCGATGTTCCTTCATCAGAGAATATCCTAAACCATGTTCCTGCAACTGATGTTGATATGAAGGATAAAGTGGTGGATTCTGGACCTAATGTTGATATGAAGGATAAAGTGGTGGATTCTGGACCTAA
>CAIGRK010108456.1:0-12746 GCA_903798315.1 Fraxinus greggii
TTAAAAATACATGTAATCAAATCTTTTGAAATTTCAGCATATTTGATGAGATTCTTATGAAATTTACGAAAAAATTCATTTAAATCTACGAAATTTATCAGGATTTATAATCTTCTAAAATTCATTAAAATTTTAGTTGAGGACAATTCCATAAACTTTCAATATTTTACATGAAAAATTATATAAATCAAATACAATTAATTACAATTCCAAATATTTTCTTTTTCACCCATTTTGCATTTCAAACAGACCGAACTCCTTCGATAAACTATTTATCCTGAATTTCTCGATCCACACTGTTTACACTTCACGTCACACACTCATTCCGCACAAATCGATTCGAATCTCTCCAAACCCTTACAAATATTTATGTATATTTAGGGTGTGTCACGTTAAGCTTTCCCGCCTTTTTTGGGCCTTTGTTGAGTTTGAGCTCTCCATTTGTAAGAAGAATTTTAGCTGTAATAATTTGAGCTCTGATAGTTGTGAATTGTGGGACTGAGAAAGCTGGCAATGGACTACAATTTGTGGGACTTTTGTGACTAGGGTTAATATTGAGTGTAAAATCAGGGCCTTGGATTCTTTTGTTCTGAGATTTTCTGAGTTGCCTTTATAGCTTGGTGTGGTTGAATTTCGAAAGTGCTTCTCTTTCATATCACGAGTGTTTCGTGTTTTTGATGAGAGCTGGGAGGCCTAGAAATTTTATGTCTGAATTGTTATGTTGTTTTTGTTGGCTATTTTGTGCGGGGTTGGAAATCATCTTTTGCTAGTTTGGTGAAACTTTTGTTGTCTAGAATAAAGTTGCTGAATTTCATTAGTATTTGTTTGTTGTGAAAGTGGTAGAAAGTGGTACATTACATTGGATACGATTTTGTAAAATTTGTGCTAACTAGAATATTTGGATTATCACTTTTTTGAGTCCCAGTAATTAAAATACCTGTAGTAAAAGTACCTGTACTTCGGAAGAAACAATAATACTTTTTTTTTTTTATTTTAGCCTTATTTACCTATATAAAGCCTCAGAGGACTTGAAGGCAGCTTCTTTTAATTATGTTTTCAAAATATCTATCTTATTTGCATGTGCTGGAGGATATCGTATCTTTAGTTTCACCTAAATTTTACCTCATATATGTAAGATTGGTCGTGCTTATGATGAATGAAAGATTTTTGGTTGGAAAAATTTTAGTACATAGTTTATGATTCACGAGGTGTCACGTGATTAAGAAGTGGGAATATTATGCCAGATTCATAATTTTAGAAAGTTTATTCTTGTAGAGATGGACTTAATAATTATTGTAAGTCTTCAAGAGTTGTGGAATACAGTTATATCTTATGAAAATTGTAAAAGAAATGCAAGTTACTTGTGAGCATGATACTATTTTTTGCCCTTACTATTTTTTAATTTTTCTGCAGTGGGGGATACAACTTCCCATTACAGGCACAAACCTAATATTTTTTTCGGGCATATAGAGCACACTAGCCTGAGGGAGAGTCTGACAAGCATATTAATGTCAAGTTTGATAATGACTATTTTGGACCAATATTACTAGAATTTAGTTATACTATGAGCTCAAAGGCTTCAGCATTTTGCCACCATGGAGAGAGCAATTGATGCATGACTTGGAAAGTTGGACTACTGTGGGCAAATGTGCACCTGTGATTTTAATCAAAGGATTTTATTTTGATACTGTTATTATTGCAGGAACAGATGATGATCTTTCTCCAACACACCAAAATAGAATTCAAAGAGGTGGCAGCATTGTGGGGAATGGAAGGCCTGCTGTTAGGAATTCTGTTCCACATCCTAGGATGTATGGTGAAAACTGATATGGAAGGCCAAATTCACCAGCTTGAACAAGAAGCATACTGTTCAGTTCTAAGAGCCTTTAAAGCCCAAGCTGATGCAAGTACCAACCTTTTGTCATAATAAACACGTGAATCTAATATTGGCATATTTGTTTGATCAGGTTTAAATGACTGATCAATGAAATCTATTTTCTTCAGGCGAAAGAATGTTTAATAACTGAACTTAGGAAAGAGTTGAGACTGTCAAATGAAGAACACGAGGAGCTCCTTGACAGGGTTCATGCCGATGATGTAATCCAAAGAATAAGGTTTTGTCCTAACAAGTTTTGTTCCCATAAAATTTATGCCTTATTTTCAACAGGGTCTAGTTTCTTTCATTTGTTCCATAAATATTTGAAATATGCTATCAGGGAATGGAGACAGCCAGGTGGGCTTCAACCAGGCATGCGTGGTTCTAGTCACATTATCCATGAGCCAGTGCCCTGTCCTTCAGTTTCAGTTTCTCATAAAAAGCAGAATATAGCCCCTTCATTACCTTTGCAATCCTTTGGTGTGCCGACTTCTCCTTTCAACTCACAGTCAATGGCTACTGCAAACCAGCCATCATCATCTGCAAAGCGTGGCCCAAATATAGGAGCCAAGGGCAAAAAACATAAATCTGTAAGTTAATAATCTTTAGTGTTAAGTTTACCCCTGATGAATACACTGTGGTTTTAATTTTCAGTTATTAATTTGCTTTAAAGGGTCAATTGCCTCCAGATGTAACTTCGATAAAAATTCATTATCCTACGTTGGGTCCAACTCGAAGAGGTCAATTTGGCAATCGTATTTCTTCTGGCTGTCTTACAAATGAGCCTGCTGAAGCAGATTCTTATGATACATTAGTTGAAAGGAAATTGAGGACCAGATGGTGATGACAATAACTTCTATGAAGCTATTATAACTAGTAACAATCCAGATGAGGTTTAGCTGATTTTTTTAGCTTGTATCTTTACTTTCTGCTGGTACAGTGCTCAAATTGTTTTGTTATCTCTTCCAGGGTCTACATGCTTTGGTTTATGATATAGGTACTGCAAGCAAAACATGGGAATGGGTCAACCTTGCCGATGTATGTATATTTTCTGTTTACATCTTACGAAACATTTTGCAAACAATTTGGATCTGTGGTTTTGCACTTTTGAGGACGATATATATGAGAACAAAACTGTGATATCATCTAAGTGATGGATGAGATATTTACGTCTATGCAAAACACGTTCTATCAACTTGGGTGGTTGTACATGTTTGGCATAGGCCTAAAGAAGCTCCCTTTCATAAAAGTGATGGGATCTTGGTTGACCATATCGGTAGATGGTAGGGTAGAGCAAACATAACATGACTTGTGGTAGTTTCTAAGGATCTAGTTGCTTTAGATCAAGCAATGAACAGTATGGAGTGATGGAAAAGGATGTTATGACAGTGGAACTCAAGTGCTTTTTCTTTCTTTCTTTCTTGTGTTTAAGTATTCAAATGAAAGTGCGACCTATCTGTCTCTATCCACAGGTTATTTTTACTAAAAAGACTGTTATCTAAAATGCATTTCTTGATGTATATTATTTGACGAACTCCCAAAAGAAGAGATGGTAGAGTGGCACAGTAAGACTTTCTTAATTGGAATTAGAGAATAGCTAATGCCTCATGAGCATGAGCATGACCATATAAAGATATAAGTTGCCTAACAGTTGCAGAGAAAAAGAACCTCTACGGTAATTTTTACAGCATATGAAAAATTCAAAATCATGTAAAGTCAAAGTAAACAGGTGAGATTACTATTTGAGTCCTGTTATTAGATTATGATAATGCATAAATAAAATCTGATTTTGAATTCAGCAATAATGTGAATGATTCTAAGAATGAAGAGTTGTATTTATTTTACTATGGTATTGTTACTTAATGTTCTTTGCTCTCAGGTCTTGATTTTCCATAATTAGTTAATATAAAGCCCTGGTTATTGTTCTTATCAACCCCATATGCTCTGTTTTGCTTCTATTTCAGTGAGATCATCAGGAAAAGTCACTCAAAAGTGTCCTTTTCGTCTCTGCTTTTATTACTCTAACTCAGTGGATCATTGTAATCCACGCTACTTAATGTGGCTTCTTTTGGACCAATTTACTTAGCCATTTTAATGAAAGTACGATGGGATATAGTTTAGTAAAATGAACTGAACTTTTAGAATCTGATTGGATTACTGACCCTCCAATATCTCATTTGAGGTTAGTTATTAAGATAATCAAGTAAAGCTTATAGAACTTTTTAATATCTTAAAATCATCTTGAGCTTGGCTTGATAAGCTATTATTATAAATGTTAGTTTAAGAAAAAGCTAGACTGGTAAAGCTTTGCTTGTGATGATCATTTAAACCTCCTTCAACAGTAGCTTAAGTTATAAGGAAACTAATCATGAATATGGTTTTATAGCTTGAAAACCTACTTGTTGGCCTTGATGTTCTATTAAGTTATACTAATTATATAATCATTCAAACGGATAGATCCACATTTTCTCTGTCACGCGACAGTATTTCCTCCATGATACTTTTGAGTTCAGGTGTCAAGATTACCTGTTAGTACTTCACTATTATATCTTAAGCTGGAACTCAAAAGGTAGTATGACAATTTTAAGTTGGTGATGTGTTGGTGGATCATCGTGTATTCTGTACTGTGCATGAAATGATGGATGGACTAGCTGGTGCCCCCTTTTATGCCCTTAAATCGAACCTTTAGTTGAAGCATTACTGGAAGCAATTTGAAAGTGCAAACGATTTTATCTTTACGGTGAAGGAGATTTTCTATTTGTTTTAGGTGTATTTGTCATCAAGGGAAAATAAACCTTTATCTCCACCAGAGTAATTAAATGCAAAGCCCTGCATTTGACTGATAATTGAATGTAAAATGGCTTAAGTAGCCAATTGATCAATGTTCTCATTTTGGAGTTCCTAGATGCATATTCATGATGGAGAGTAAAATGAACCTCATAAGCATTATTGGAAGATTGTTAAAATGGTTCCCAGAAGACTTGCCATAATTTGGAACTTCTGTTTTCCATTGCAAATGTGCTTCTGGATGAGCAAAAATTAAATGCTGTAGGAAAAGCAAGGAGAAAGAAATATCTGTACAGAGAAGGGAATTAAAGTTAGAACTGAGCTGAGTGCTAGGTTTCAGTTACTCCATTCATCTTAATAGGATGCCTGCATTGCTGATTGAGATGTGCTATTATTGTGTGTACTTCTCTATATAAACTCTCCAACTTTTTTTGCCGGTCTGCCATTGTTAAAATAATCCCTGTTGAGTTTCTCCACATTAATGTGTTAATAGACTCACTTGTATCATTTGACGTCACAACCAAAGAACTTTCAAAAGCTTACTTAAATAGGCCTGCATGCCAAGTCAAACGTGACATTGGATTTAGTCTAGAGTGAGAATAATTTAGGCGTCCTGAATTTGAGGACATTATACTGGCCATGACAAAAGGTGACCTAAAATATGCATAGGTTAATCTGATGTGGTGACGGTGGTGTTCAGTAGTAAACCCTAAATTAGATCACGTTGCAGTAGTTCTTAGTTTTATCCCTCTACTTCCTGTGTGAAAATGCATGGGGCCTGTAAATTTCCTTTCTTGCCATAAAGTAGAAACCACTAAAAATTTATACAAGGAAACATGTTCACCACTTCTGCTGAAGGTGAGTACATAATTCACACCAAAAGAAAGTTATGTTAAGTTTACACATTAAGGTACACCATTTTGTTTGAGTAATGGGAAGAAAGAGATTATGTCTTCATCTGATTCATTTTCTAACCCTCTGCAGATTTCTCCTGAGGATATCCATTGGTAGGAGAAGACAAGGGAAATTCCCGGCACGGTGGATATGGTGGAACAGGCCATGGTATGAATCGACCTCTGGGACGTGACAGCACCCCAGGTTCATGAAGAGTCAGGGGTTCAACAAAGGTCACTCTATGAAGGAGTTTCCACCATCCTGTTGGTAAGAAGGGATACGATAATTATTCTTTGATTCTTAACGCCGACATCCTAATCAAGGAGGTAAGCAGCAATGATTTGACACGTATCATCTACTCGGATGTAAGTCTTACCGTGGATGTAATTAACAGTGGACCTTGGCAGGTGGAGATGGTTTTTGGGGCTAGTAAACCCGACCCAGTGGAAATAGAGCAGGCAAAGGAATTTCTAAAGATTAGAAAGGCACAAAACTAAAATAAAATAGAATTCTTGCTGTAATGTTTGGTATTAGTCTTGAATATCAACTCTGCTTACTTACTGGGGTCTGCCATTATTTCATTTGGTAAAATAGGAGCATGAGCAAGTGCTAGCTGATACCCTTGAGAGGCTTGCAGTTGTATCTCATGGTGAAAGTGGTACGATTTTACATGACGTTTGTGCCTGGTTTTGTTCGTTAGCCATATTATTGTTTTTAAGATGGAAATTCCTCTTCTGCTATATAAATTTGCCCACCAGGAAGTTCCTCTTGAAAGCATCTCCAAATCGTTGCACTTAAAGCCCACTGGGACATATTGGCACTCATTGTCCTAATCTACAATTCAGAAATTGAGTTTCAATTGTTTGGAATCAGTCCTCTACATAATGCAGTTTGATGGACATAATGTTGGGGAATAAATAGCAGCGCTTTTAAAATCATACGGGTTGCAGGGGTCAAAAACCAAAGCATGGAAAACTATGGCTAGTGAAAATCTATTTCCTTTAAGCAATTCCGAAAACTTTCCCCTGGCGGATCATAATGTGTTTCTTGTTTTGGCAAGTAATGAATGGGGAAAATGAATTTTTGTTTTTGACTCCAAAACATATTTTAAACAGTAATATGCGGATGAGATAAAATGTGGTATACATTCAATCCATATCGCTAAGAGAATGTTCAGCTTAGTGTTTCTAGGTGTTTATAAACACACCTTGGTTTAAAAACACTTTTATTCAAACAATTTTTTATCCACACATTTCGTAGGACCTACAGGTATTATCCACTTCTCCACCACTCATTTTTCCAGTTTATAAATACCTTGTCAAACCTACCCTAGATGATATTTTCGTTCTGCATTTTACATTCTTTCCAGAGAAGAGCACCTCTGAAACTGTCTTTGGTGCTATCTCACTGAAGGCTTATGCATTTCTTTTATACTGCTTTTAGTTTGAAACTGTTTATTCATTCATACTGTCTTGACCTCTTGTTGGTTCTCTGTGATAGACGAGTTTGGCCATTTCTCGCACTGAGATTGAAAAACCTGAAATCAAGACAGAAATTAGCAGAGAAAAATGGACGTGAAAGTACATTTAGATAGCTGCCGATTGGGGAACATGGATTCGGTTTTTGAGGGCAGGAGGCTCTGTTGTATAATGCCATCATTCAGTGACATTCTCTTCTAACATTGGATTATTGGTAGGTAGTTTTTTTAGTTATTTAGCACAAGCTAATCTGTAGCTGAAGTGGTTTCTTGTTCTTTGATTAACAAGCCACTGCTCGTGTCAAATTATTACAGCTGCCATTAACATGCTGATCAAGTAAATTTTTATGTTATACTACCAGTTTTTTTGGAAACTTATCCTCTAGAATATTGAAAATATTAATTTCAAATATTCTCCAACACAATGTTCAATACTGTGTATCAAATTCTTACATTTTACAATGGACCGTACCTTTGCTTTATTGCAAGCAAAAGATTGTTTTTTTTTCTTGTTCTCTTTGTGGGTTGTTGAAAGAGTAGAATGTATTTGCGGTAAAGTTTAGTGGATTATTGTTCTTAAAATACTTGAGGATTTGGGTATCCGTATTTTTCATATTTTTCTATTTTTGTTTCATTATTTTATTTAACAATGAAATTGATCTCAATCCCCAACATGTCCTGCGTACTCCTCCCAAATTGTCAAGGAGCATATACCAAAGTTGACAATTTCATAGTTTGAATGGATCAATACTTAGGTTAAATTTAGTCAAATATAAAATAATAATATATTAGCATAACAATTTAATTATTTAAATGTAACTTTCTTCTTACAATAATTATCATTATATCAAGATTGACATTGACCGAAAGTTTTTAATTCAAATCTCATTAGATTTTGTGTTAAAAGAAGAAGATTACATTGGTTTACTCTGTTTTCATACTAAGGTTCTCACTTTTTGACTCGGTATGCATGCTACCTAATGACACACTTTAGGATAATTGTTCCATCACATCATAAATAATGTCTAAATTCATGGAATACGGTAAAAGCGATAAATTACTTGCATATTAAGATTCGTCATCGACTCTCGTAATCTTGTAGATCGATGCAATCTGAAAGAACTCTATAAGTAATTTTGATTCTCCCCGTTAAGTTTTTATTTGATTATAAGTGTTTTTTCTTGTACCAGTGTATTGATAATTAAAGTTTTGATTAATATAAGTAGCTAGATAAAAATGATAACCATCCAAATTCAAAGTCAATACAAATTGCGTGTAGAAAATGCAAATTATATTTTCATTGGAATCAGCTCAATGAAATTCCTTTTTTTTTTTGCCCTGAAATAGAATAAGACACTCTTTGAGACATATAAATTATTCGTAACATATTTCAACCTTTTTAAATAGTCTAAGTCCACATTGAATTATATTTCTATTTTGATATGACTCCATGTTTATCTTTGCATTAGTTTTATTAAATACACGACACCTGCAATTTCCGTAAAGTTTTCACGAGAAACATGTTAGAAAATAATAATAATGAAAAATTGAGAAAAAAAAAAAATTAGAAGTCGAGATATTGTAAACACGCAATGGTAAATTTCAATTGGTCTCAATTAGGTTATTGGACTTCAATTTGGTTTCAATTGGATTCACAAAACTTTTTAGCATTAAGTTTCATCACGTCAGTTGACGTCTCCTAAATTGATGAAAACTGCTTGGTTAACACTGCAATATATCGTTTAAAGGTCACGTAATGATTTTTCATCAGTTTGTGGATGATAGGTGATAGAATCTAACATAGTAGTTAATATCAAAATTAAATTGAAATTTTGTGACCTAATTAATACAAATTAAAGTTTAGTGATCTAATTGAGATTTCACCAAAAATTCAGTGACGTTGACAAAATTTACCCAAACATGCAAATTCAAATATGATGATTTCATTTGTATTACATATTTATGGTTCAAACTAATTATCTTAGTGATTGTCTCCTTGTGACAAAGGGGTTTCATTAACTTATTTATATTGACTATGAATATTGCTTTTCTCTAAGATGCTTAGGCAATCAACTCATTAGTTGATTTACAATAATTGCATATGAACTTCCCCACTTAAGAGACCCCCACATATTTTTTCAATTATGACTAAAAATGTATTGATCGTTATAGAAACACATCATATGGACGTGCTCCGACACAATTTAGCAATATCTAAGTATCGTGGAAAGTCATATGCAAAGCAACCTTCGAAAGTTAGAAGTATGTACGCGACTGGTCGATTCACTTTATATTCTATATGGATATGCATTGATACTAACTAATTGTATTTTAAGCATCATTAGAAAGTTAAGAGTATAAACGTGATTGATTGATTCATTTTACTATCTCTATAAACATACTCGAACACAATCTAAAAATATTATAAGGCTATGTTTGATTGCAACACTTTCGATGGAAAATGTCACATTCGAGGAAAACGAATTTCACTTTGACCGTTTGATTGCAACGTGGAAATAGAAATCGAATTCCAAGGTACAACTACTTTAAACTGTATTTTCTTTGTTTTCATGGAAAACGAATATCTATGGATTTGATGGATTTTTATGTTCCAACTAATATGAAATTCTAATTTCTTTCCACATATGCCTAGAACGGACCCTAGAATTCAATAATGATGACTGTACTTGGGGTGGTGAGTAGTCAATGGTTGGTGCTCATAAACGACCACCTTAATTGACCAGACACAAAATGTATTAATAAAATGTTGTTGCCTTTGTCCTCAAATTGGACAATTCCCCCATAATAAACCCTTTCCCCACGCCTCTCCTTTTTCATCAATATAACTTGGTTTGATTCAAATATTTGAAAGGTATTGCACCAAATTGACATCACTTTATTTAAAGCATGTCTTGAACCATGGGACAACCATCAATTACTCTGCAATATTCTCTTGTATATATTGTTGTGCACATTACATGTCTATACCCAATCAAGCAAAAAAAAAAAAATAATTGAGCGAGAATAAAGAATAATAATTTATTGAAATATGGATTATATTGTATATTTAAGGGTGTGTTTGATTGTATTTATTTTCCATGGAAAATGTCAATTTTTTATCCAAATTCTTACTTTGAAGCGTTTGATTGTTATTTTTTTTCATGGAAATTTTTTTTCAACTTTTAAAAATATGCCCAATTTTCCTTTAGGGGAGTGAGTTTTTGTTTTCTTACAAATAAGGAAAATATTTTCTTTTCTAGGATATATTTTCTGTGCCAATCAAACATACTTTAATTGTATGGTTACGAGACTATTGCAGATTTTTTAATAATTACTTGTCACCTTGTACAGGAGTAGTTTTTTTGGTAAAAAATTAGGTTTTAGGCATAACAATAGAAGGACCGGAGCCATGATTTTTCGTAATTTTATATTATGATGGTAAAAAATTTAATAGAAAATTTTGGTAAGAAGAATAATTTTGCATAGACTGGTAAAAAGAGAAACAGAAAAGATCATCTAACTGTAGAAGTTAGAACCCATGTACACCAAAAAATTCCTCATCGATCCAGAAGCAAACATATTAAAAAAATAAAACAAATTATATCAGTGTTTATATATAACTTGGACAACTGTTGACAAAATCTGAATATAGAAATTAAAAACTGTATATTTTCTCCAAATTATGAGGCTGCAGACTGATTGGAATGGGTTGGAGAGCAAGAGAATGGGTAAAACCTTGGTCTAAATAAGGGAATTGGGATAACTTTAGGTGTGGATTCAATGGTGCTGGTTTTGGCAATGGGGGGATTGATGGCAGGGGCGGTGGGAGCGGCGGAGGTGGTGGTGGCTACACGTTCACAAGAGGGGCACATGGTGAGGGTGGTGGCTGGAAGTTGCATGCAGAACGGATTTTTAGAATTAAGAGCTCTCAATTCTTGTAACTCCTTGTGTAGCCTCTTGTTTTCTTCTGTTAAACTGTCACAAAATCTCTTCAAATATTCACAATCCACCTCCGTTTGCTTCAACTTGGTCCTGCATTAAAATCTCGTATCATTTAAATATTTAAATAATAATTAACAAAGTTAACATTTTAAGATGAAACCCGAGACTCGAAATAATATTTATACATACCTCGCTCTTCTATTCTGAAACCAGACTTCAACCTGTCGAGGCCTAAGATTAAGCTGCTTTGCAAGTGCAAGCTTTTGTTTCTGCTTCTTCCATTAAGAAACAAAAGGGAAGAAAATGAAAATTTAGAACATAGATTTTTCAGAAAACACAAATTCACAGATGAGAAAAGCAGCTAAAAAGTCACTTTTAAGCATGCCAAACATCTTCACGACAATTTAATATAAAAAAATTATGAAAATCCAATTATTTTCTGCCTCTTAGACATATACTCACAGGATTGAGAGTGCTGTGTTCTTTAAAGTTTTCTTCAAGATAAGCAGACTGTTCTTTAGATAATCTGAGTTTCTTTCTACCGTTGTGACTGTTTTCATCTTCATCACTGGCTCTGGAAGATGTTCTTTCAGCCTCCAAGATGTCATTTGCCGACAACACCTCCTCCTCCGCTGCTCCAACAGCCACCACCGTTGACCGGTTCACCTCCAAGCCTCTCACCGTCTGCAGTAAACTCAGGTGCCTCGACGAACCGATATCTGAACTCCCTGCAACTGCAAAACAAATTCAAAGGAAAAAAAAATCAATATACCAAATTATCTCATGTATATTTGGTTGCACCAAAACGGAAGATTGTGAATTACCTCGAAGAATAGATCCAGTGTGACGAGGAACAGGAGCAAAAGGGAGAAGATTGAGCTGAACAGGAGTTTTCATTAACTTTTCTTGATGATCATCAGTTCCATCAATTTCCTGTAACGCCTGATCATCATCTCGATCATAATTTTCTTGGGATTCTTGTTTTCCAACAGTTGAGTTTAGACCTAAGGCCGTGCAAAAAACCAGGCCATCCTTGTTGTTTATTGCTGTATTCTTATTATCTGAATTACTATTTTTTGTCAAGAAATCAAATGGTTTTGAATCTTTTGATGCATCTCCTAAGCTTAAGCCCAGATCCATATCTCAAACGGGAGAGAGGACTCAGGAACTTGGATTGCAAACACTCCAATAAGAATTTATAGAGATTGCGGTTTGTTTGGTCATGTTTAAAAGTCGTTTTTTAACTGTTTGCTTTTTTCAACAACGTATAATACGACCCAAGTGAATGACTTTTAATCACAATTGTTAGCGGGAAATAAATCAATAGAGACAGAAAGAGAGTAAACAAGTCCCTTTTTTCTTCTTCATTTGTTTTCTCTTATTTTATTCCATTTTCCTAATTATTTTCAGTATTTTTAGGTTTGATATCATTAAGAATTTATGTTATGATTAGCATTGACCGACAAACTCATATTTGACAAAAGAGTACACGTGAAAGACCTATTTTGAGGACCCGAATTCAAGATTTTGGGGACACACCGTAGCTTCAAATGTTTCTTTTTCCACAAGGCAGGCGCGTGTTCGGGCTATCGACTTATGACTATTAGCCACGACTTTATCAAGTCGACTTTTTCTTTAATAATTAAAATTGACCTACAACGTACGATTTTACGTTTAGATCACCAACGTCAATACTAAGGATATATTTATTTCTTTTCTAATATTGACCTGAAACGACTCTTATTCATAAGAATGATGAATTCGTTGTCG
>CAIGRK010108550.1:0-10879 GCA_903798315.1 Fraxinus greggii
GTAAGTCAGTAATTTGAAACCAGTATAATATATTGAACAGAGGTGCACCTTATTACAGATTAGACGACTTCCTCTGGACACGAAAAGTACTAGTATATGATGAATTAAATTATGTCCTTTATTTATGTGGCATTGAGTCTTTGTATTAAATATGAAGCGGAACTTATCAGTGTTTTGTATGAATTGAAGCTGATGAAGAAGAACCTCAAGACCAAATTGATTTGTCCAATTTCTTGAGCAACCATCGGCGTGACAACCACGACAAGGCTCGTGATTGCTGGACATTATGTGATGGAAACAACTTCAGAGTTCGTAGCAAGCAATTTTGCTATGACAAATCAAAGGTTATTAATTCATTTATTGTTAATTGAAATACATACTTGTATTTTGATTATGTAGGGTGAATCCCTAAACCAATGAGTAAAACCAATAATGGAGTATTTGGGATGAAATAGGAGTAAAAATTGCTCAAATGGAATTTAAAAGACTACCCAAATATCATCATCACTCAAGCGGTAGCCTCTTGCTTAGCGAGGGCCACGATCCCTATTCTATGAGCTCGAACGTCTCCTGGGCGTGCATCGATCGACCGTCTCACGTAAACATTTTCCTAATCTATCTTGGACTCCTTCATGACCTCTTCAAGTCTACTACCAAATCACACATTGAATTCCAACTTAAATTTCCAAATAGGCTTCCACTAAAATTCTCAACTAGATGTCAAATAAAATTTTCAAGTAGTCTTTCAAATAGAATTTGAGTCACACCCTAATTCTAACAAACTCCACCTTGAAACGGCTTCCATTACAATGAATAAAACTTTAAAAATTCTCCAATTGATAAATTCTAGTGTACAGAATAAAACTTAGCTCTTCAACCAAAAATTCTTCACCCAAGGATCTTCCAACAAAAAATTTATCTCCCTCTTCCACGTATCCCAACTAAGACCAACTCAATAATTGAAAATTAATTGAATCCAAGCACTGCTCGAATCTACCTGAGCTGTAATCTCTTCTAATTAATATCAAAAGATTCTATAGAACCAAGCAAGACATATAACTGAGGCCTACTTTGTGCTTATTAATAGATAATTATTTTTATTCTTTCATCTTCTATAATTGTATAAAATGACCAAAAATTGTTTCACGCTATTAACTAACCAACTACACTACGACACGTGCATTGCACGTGGGTCTCACTAGTATTGTTAACAAGTGTGTCTTGCGTCTACTAAAACTTGGAGAGAGTACGTGAATATTTTTACTAAAATTTGTCGTCGTTAGCATATTTAAAATACTAAATCCTTAACATATTATTAACATAGAAATTGTTAATTTTCAAATTCAAGTGATCATAATTATATGAAGATGGAATACATGTTCAACAAGACAACTTGTTAGAAATGAATACAAATATAATAGACCAAAACAGATACGCCTAGTTGCAGTGCCATTTCGGTGTACCAATGAAGTTTTGCTTCTTTACAATGTAAGTAAAGAGGTTTCCTTTATGTTTACAAATTCCAACACGTTACAACTGCAAAAATCTCCAATCTTTCTTGTAGTTTATGCTCATAAACAATTGCATCTGAACTAATCTTCAGCTTCTTCGGTTTCCCGTCGAACCGCCCCGAACCGGTTTATCAAAAGGTCCACAACCAAAGGAACCAAGTCATCACAAGGGACACCTTTCTTATAAATATCTCCCAAATGTGAATCACTTCCAATTTTTCCTCCCAAAAACACATGTGCTCCTTCAACAACTTTACCACCTTTCCTAGTCATGCACCCCATAAATCCAATATCAGCAACTTGTACTTGTCCACAGGTATTAGGACATCCAGTCCAATGCATTCTCACCGGTCGAGGAACGGACACCTGTCGGTCGACCTCCTCGGTTACCTTAAGAGCGCGCGCCTTTGTCTCGATTATGGCTTGTCCGCAGAACTGGTTGCCTGTACAAGCTACTAAGCCTTTCATGAGAAGAGGTGGCTCTGGGGAGAGTCTCTCTAAAAGCGGTTCTTTAAGCAATGCTTCGATCTTTGAGTTCTTGATATTTGGGATTATGATGTTCTGCTCGACTGTTAGCCGGAGTTCACCCGAGCCATATTCATCGGCTAAATGAGCAAGCTCGTCCATTTCGTCTGCTTGGACACGTCCCACAGGGACGTGTAGACCGACAAAGCTATAGCCTTCCTGTTTCTGAGGATGCAGTCCTAGGTAGTCTCTCCTCTCCCATTGTTTCTGTACCAGGTCTTCAGAAGATTCTCTCTCCAGCTGTTGTTGTGGCATTCTCTTCACAACCTCTGCCCTGAATCCTTCTATTCCCTGCCTTGCCAGAAAGGAGAATCATTAAAGATTTCAGTATTTCCACTCGTTAGTCGAAAGTACAGAAACTATAAACTAAATACAACTGAGACACGCTGAAAACCTGTGAATTAGATTGAGAACAGCCCTATTTAGATAGTTACATAGAGTTAAAATGGAAAGAATCTATTGATAATTACACAAAATTTTATGTAAATAACCACTTAAAAGTCTGGCGAAAATACTACTTACAAGTTCATCGATCAACCACATCATTCTGCATTTTTGCCTGTTCCCTCTTGTACCAAGATCTCTAAAAGCTTCCAGTACAGCTTTGCAAACTGGGAGTATATCATCACCTGGAACCCATGCATCGAGGGGGATCGCCTCGGCGCATCGTTTTGGGCTGAAGAAACCACCCACGAGTAAATTAAATCCAAAGCGATGATTCTTCGTGGCAGGCATGTATGCAAGATCATTTATGTGAGGATGCTCGTAAAGATCGTGTGAGCCAATTACACACACATTCCACTTCCTTGGCCTGCACATAAATACAGAGGATCCAACATTTCAAAGAAGGTCCAAACTTAAATTTAGCGCAGACATTCCTCAGACGACAGACGATGGCAAAAACAGTAGATAAGCCTTATTCTAGAATACATAATGAATCATTTTCCCCATATTCATTTGGTTTGAGGGTGAGGGTGGGGTGGGGTGGGTGGACTAGAGAAGGAATGTACAAACTTACAAGTTAGTAAAAGCAGGATTGCCTCGTGAATTGGCTGTGATATATTGGGAGAGCAAATTAGTATAAGGTCTTGTGTCAACAATTTCATCTGGATCAATCCCGGCAATAGGGTTCCCAACTGGATTCCTCACATTGTCCATGCCACTCTGCAGGCTAGTCAAGCCAACTTCTTCAAGTCCCTTCAGAATCTCCGGTACATCAGGCAATACAACTCCGCGAATTTGCCAATTTTGCCTCGTAGTAACGTCCGCGCACCCATCCTTCCCATATTTCTTAATAACGCTGGCCAAGTATCGCGTTTGAGCACTTGTTGTAACCCCATTTGGTAGCTTCAATCTCATCATGAACCGACCATCTGATCACCACCATTCACACAGATTAAAATGAGATTAGACAAATAAGGAGAAAGATAATTATAAGTAACACACAGTTTATGAAAGGTGCCTCCAAAAATAAGAAATCACTCAAATAAGAACTTGGATTTTTCACTGATTCAATATAATCATAGCCCTTCATTTAAAAACCTCCACTATAATTAATGATTAGGCCTGCTCTGCTCTGTTGATTTATAATCAAACAAACTAAGCCATCTTTTCAATAGATTTCGAGTTTGTTACATAAATATTTTCATTGACTTCCTATTTGATTGGTCGCTACGCTTGGGAAGATCCAATTCAACTACATCTTTAACAATCACGAGAGAACCTCACTTCATTGAAAAACGTTCTTTTGAGTCTATCTGGGACACTTCCCAACCACTTAAGCTGTTGTTTATTTATTCTACGTCTGGTATGCAGGACTGTATGTGACTCGACAGTATAATGAATCCACTCATTTTTATTTGACTATTAAACATGACTATATGCTGTAGATCCCATTATTTGGATTCCTAAAAGATGCATTAAAATATGATAAGTCAATCAAAGCATATAATAAATCAGTAAAAACAGGTTTAGATTGCATCTTACAGTGATGTTTCCTCCTGTGGAAGAGGCCAAGCCACTTGAGCCTCACATCGATGTCATCCTTAGTGAGTTTTGACTTCTCGATTTCTTCGAGAGACATCTTAGAAAGCTCTTCAATTCCATTTTCCATGAACAATTTCATAGGCTCCTTCTCAATCTTAACCTTCTCCTGAGGATTTATACCTTGTCTGAACTTCTCCTTAAGTACAAAATACCCTGCCTTTTCTTCCACTCTAGGTTCTAGCCTTTCCACGTTGATCCCCACAGCCCCGGATGCCGGTGGCACCACAGTCTGAGGTGGAGTTGCTTGGAGCCTTGTGTGCCTGAACCTATTGGAATTTGGCAATGAAGGTGCCAAGAATTTGAGTGAAAGTGATGACATGGTGAACAATTTAGAAGGGTGAAAGAAAATGTATTAGTAGTGGCGGTGGTGGTGGTGGTGGTAATGGAGGGAGGAGAAAGTATGATGAGAACATTATGTAGGGATGGGGATGGACCTTATGAAGGTGGGATGAGCTAAACGACTCTTCAATGACGCTAAAGGTCGTTTCATTTTTGCCGGGCAGTAAAAGGCGACCGTTAATATGATTTTACCAAAATGTCCTCATCGTAGATATGATTTTACCAAAATGTCCTCACAGCAGTTATTTTTATGTCTGGAAAGTTGTGGCATGTGAGGGTATTGCAGGATGTCTTTTGGAATTAAGAAATGGATAGATTAATTTTATTAATAAAAAATTATAAGGAAAAAAAATGAGGTCAAAGATGGATTACTGAAACTCAGACTTTCATTCCAGGTGCGACTGAACAGTTCTTACTCATAGCCCCTAATTCAAAATATAGTGTAAGCCTGTGAGGGAACAAGCATTTCCAAGTGCAATCCTCTGCCTCAAGGGGTTGGAAATCGTATTAAACCGTATAAAGAATTTAGTATAAAAATTAGAGGATGGTTGTGTGAATTGAGGTGGAAGATATTTTTTTGATCTTTTAATGAAAAATATTATTTACACTATCAATCATATAATATAATGTAAAGTAGACGTTTTATGCTAGATAAGATAAATGATTTTTATCATTAAAAGGTTAAATTATATTATCTACCTTAATTCATTTTGATACAAGTTGATAAAACGTGATTGAAAAGTTGAGAAAAGTTGTGGTTCATATCATTATTGATTTTGACTCTGATTTTTATCAACTTTTTTAAGATAACCCAAACAAAAGATAATTTCTTATATCATTTAAGGCAGTGCACGAAACGAAATATATTTGTTCTTTCAATTTCCTTGAGAGGTGGGCGTAGCTTCAATCTTTAGATCATCTCCAAAAATCTCTCTAAATATGATATATTGTATAGTCAATGTATAAAAATAAACCCCAGAAAAACTATCTATTTTAACTTTTTAAAATAGAAAAAGAATTTGATTATTTAAATTTGAAAAGTCAAATCCACTTCTTACTTTATAATAATTGCTTTCAATAAGCTATAGATTCAATACTTTAGTTCTCAAATTATTCAAATCATAAAAAAATTAAGGAAAAAAACAATATATGTTATTGAAAAAGCAAAATGAAATGTCGAAAAAAAATTAAAATATATGAAAAAAAAATACTCACTGTATTTACAAATATGTTCTTATATAAGTAATATTTTATTTTTATTTTTTGTCAGGAGACAGGCATATAGATAAAAATACTTGCAATTAAGAAACAAACGAAGGGCGTTCAGAGTGTGGCTTCCATGAAGAGCCAAGAGCCAGCAATTCGACCACCGACTTTGCGGTCGAGCCGCCACTTTCATTTCTAAAACATGTGGCGCACAGGCACAAGTAATGCAACATCATTAATCACTTCAAAGTCAACTTTGCTTCTTCAAAATTTCAGAATAATATTTTTTATTATCTATAGGTTGTCTTGGTGATAATGAATCTCTTAATTTAACTCATTATTCAATACATTTGAAAACACAATAGATAATGAATCGAGAAATATACAGATTCAATTAATCGTTCATAAAGCTCCTGTGATGTGACAGAAGATGTGTGGTAAAATAATGAAAGTACGTAAAATTCCTTTTCTTGACATTATTATTAACATAAAGATCATCCTCTATTTCTACGTATAGCATTACTCTTGAAATCATATGCGATTCTTTGTGTAGTCAAAATGATCAAATTCCCGAGGTACACATTTCGTGATGAAGACATGAAAACATGACTGACTTTAGCAAACTTTGAAAGTACCATAGTAATATATAATATACTAGCAACCTATTTGCTACAAAAATTCAAGTTCAAGAGCGTTTAGTTTGTCAAAATACTGAATGAGGACTCGATTGCACATTTATAAATTACATTGAACATAGTACATGATTCATTTATTCAAGTGAAAGTTAGAAATATACAGTAAAAAAGCGCCCCGAAGATGAAGAGATAAAGCGAGAGAAAACTAGGAAAAAGAAGGAAAAGATTTAATCGAAAATACCGACACATTGTTTCAAGAAACAGGGACAAAGAGTGTACCAATCCTGAATCATATTAAAAAGAAAGTACTCCTTAGAATCTCAGAATCACACATGAATCCTCGTATTCTCGAAATATTAAAATAAAAAAAAAAGTTTCAAATTATTCACTGGACTGGAAAGATAAACTTTCAACTCATACGAGCTTGGCTACAACAATTGTCTAATATGTTATGCGATGCTAGGCCAGTCCATCACATATTTCTTCATGTAATAAAGATTACCTACTTATCAGGAAGGTTACCTGATACAAGTGAGATTGCCAGTATTTCGTTTCACCTCTATGATACTCAAGACTGTGAATCAAGCGAAGATGGTGGATACAACAGAAGTGAAGAAAATGTGAGAAAAAAGGAGTAACAGGGATCCCTTCTGCAAAAGTGAGGGGACGAGAATTAATGCACCCGACTTAGATCCTATCAGAAAATTCTACTGCAAAAGATATGATTGCCCAGCTGATTTTACGTGGAATGTAGCCTATACGAAAATAACTTCAAACTTGGCACATGGGTTGCTTTCTATGTGATTTCTGAAATCAGAATCCCCTTTGAATCTGAATGTATACAATGCTTGCCTCTGTGTCAATCCAACGGGGTAGATTCTGTAAATTTTGAGCTCATCTCCTCCTCGTATGCTTTCAGGCCTCTCGGATTTCCAAATAGGTTTGTGTTTCAGAGACTTGAACTTCAAAAGAACTGCAGAATTTAAAGCCTCCATTGTCAAGTTTTCTGACCTGCCAGGAAATATCAGAAACGAAAATTTCTGATTAGTGAAGATCTCGGAACATGAATGTAGATAAAACAATTTCAAGATTCACTTGCAATACACCGAATACATTGCATTAGAGCATGTTTGGCTAAGCGTAAAAAATTTAAAGGAAATAAGTTTTAAAATAAATCACTTTCTTATTGTTGAAGGTTGAAAATAAGTAGGTTATTACTTAAATTGACACTGAGGTAAGACTTCTTTCAAAATAAGTAACCTTTTTCACTTACAAGGTAACTAAATGCAAAAATGTTGGGATCAGAAAGTAGCTTACAAAAACTCAAATTTAGAAGTTATTTGTGTTCCCAATTTTTACCATCCTATGTTGAATACAAACAAAGACCCACCCCCCCTCCTATTTTTTGTCAAAACTACCAGGAGAAGGGGATTAAGAATGACAACCTCAAACGAAACAACATTGATCATCGTGATACAAATCTGAGTTGTAAGATTCATCAAATTCCACTAAAACGCTAAATTATAAGGATTGCACAAATCAAGTTCAATGTTGTTCAAAATTTATTGCACAGCAATTTTTAAATTCAATTTCTATTTCAACTGATAAATTTAGCAATAATAAAAATGTTGACAAGGTCTAAGAAAATTCTTGCTGCTATGCCACACGAGCCAATGTATATCTATAAGACTAATAAAACATGAGATTAAATACTTTTGCGCTGAATAAAATCCCCACATGATGATAATCAATCTGATTTTATTGGCATAAACAATAGCCAAAAGATAAAACTCTATTGGCTCTGAAGAAGATTTTCATGCACACGTCATTGAAATTCACAGTGAAAACTCAGCCAAAATTGCACATTTATGAATATATACACTGGAAATGTAGGCAGTACATGTATTATTACCTTAAAAAAACTGATTCCATCTCAAACCTTCCCCTTTCCCGTGCATATATGTGATATACAGTTTTTAAACCTCTGGTACACTTGCAGGGTCGCTTTTTAAACTCAGGAGTCTTCTCATCTTTCTCTAGGATCCTTGTTGCCAAGTAAATACACAGACGGCATGACGAGTGAACTGCTGCCATATCAACAAGAGCCTTGAATGAATCGGACGGTCCTTCAAACTTCCACCTAAACAATAAGAACCCATTTGTGATCCAGTCTCTTCGAAAGTCAAAAGCTTCTTAAATTTGTCCCGAGGAAAATATTTATATGTTGATAGATCATGATTTGCAAAGATAGGCAACTTGAAAATGTTACTAAAAGAAAAGCAAAAAAAAATAACATATTTAGAATCCACATAACTCGCTACAAAGAAGTTTATCATTTCATGCGCAGGAATTTAAGGCTCACCGTAATGACTCGTTATATGCACTGGAATTCCTGGCAAGGTATTTTATTTTCTTCACAATTGAATCAACATCTTTGAACTCCCTCATATGCAATATTGAGCCAGGAGAGGGAGAAAAATCTTGTATGTTAGGGGCACCAACAACCACAGGAACAGAGCCTAGAATATTAATACAGTGCACCATATCAGAAGTCCATCTCATAAATTGTCTATTTGCTCTACTACTCATATAATTGAGAAATTTTCCCAGTAGCCCATCTTGAAATTTTATTTGTATACATTCATATGTCCAAAATTGTGTCACAAAACAGTAACCACATAAAAAGAGAAGAATATTCCCCCAGAATCAATTTACCAAACGACAGTCTGTTCCAAATGGCTCCATTCATAGCTTCTGCAGAAAATTTCCCTATGTTGGCCAATTCTTAATTTAAAAAGGACAAGTATAAATGTCGTGCAAATCAGCATTGAACTCTATAACCCCGGAGAGGAGAAAAATAGCTCTGAAGAGTTGGTCTTGAATTACACATTATCAACAAAGCAAGAAATGAGAAACAATTAAGCATGATACCAGCAACAAGAGACTGGAAGAATTTTTCAGTGACATAATCCTCCTCGTTGGAATTCTCAAATGCCAGGCTGAATTTGTATCTCTTCAACGTTTCCACTTTGTCCACTGCAAATGTTTGCACAAGATCAAGAATTATGTATAGAATACACAAGAGATGCAGCAAATAGCATGAAACGTTATATGCTACATCAAGAAGTTGTTCATAATTTATTGATCACATATTTGGAGTTATACTGTCGCATCTTGACTTGGAAGTTTTGAGCACCAGCCCTTTTACAACTTCTTCAATCAGTCCCCTTTTAACACTTCTTTGCAACAAAAACAGCACTTGGAGCAAAAATTTTAAACCAAGTTTGCTATTCTATATTCTCATTTGACTCAATGTCCAAAAGTTAACCAAGTTCCAAAAGAACTTTTCTAGACTACACTAAACATGAAATGCAATTTCTAGAACTACCAAAGTCAAGATTTCTAGTACTGTGCATTACATCAGTCAACGAGCATACAAACATGGGTGTTCCATACGACATATTACTCTGCCAAAGGCGAAATCTCTTCATGTGAATGAAAATTCTCAGTTACTTTTGCATCATCTACACTTTTCTATACAGTTCTCATTGAATGCGGGACCAAATATTCAATACACTTACCATTACCATCACGGTTTCGATGGCAACTGCCATAAGAATCAATGTTGATGTTCGCCTTTTCAAGGGCTTCCAAAGCTTGCAAGCGAAAGTTTCGAGCACCACAATTAGAAATGAAGGCGGCTGCAAGGGCACTTTCAGTTTTGGGTTGCAATGGAGCCATTATATCATACTCGGCCCAAGAGAAATAGCCCACAGGAACATCGGATGAAAGACTAGTTGTCATGACAATGTGATATCCCCTCCTAATTCATAAGAAACTTTACCGTAAATATATTATAATAATTTCGTAGGAGGAAATATTCAAAGGTTCGACAAGAATTACAGAGTTAAATCATAAAGGAAAGTTCAGATGACGAATAAGCCTCAGAATAGATAGCAACATCTCACAACTGCCAGCCTCAAGATGTTACAGGAGAAGGAGAGGAAAAACGAGAAAGTATCATGCATGAAATGATTGTAACCTATCTATAACCATCATTATTTGAAGACCAACGCTTGATGTCCAGAGACTAATAATTGTGATAATCCGGTAAGGTTAAAATTTATTTCCCCGTGCTAATTTTTTTCTTATCTATCCCTTTTTATCTGTTTTCTTCCAGTCAGGACAATACAAACAGCAATTGAATAGAAAAACTATGTTTAGATGTTGATATCAGAAATTCTTATTACAAGCAGAAATGCTTGCTTTAACTAGAAGATAATCAATTAATACATTTCCAGAAGATCATACTTGATCAAAAATTTGACGGCTGATAGCAACATAAACTATGTTTGAAGAAGCAAGAATTCACAACCGAGTGTTCTTACCCACCGTCGTGCCATATCAATGTTATTCTCAGCATAATATTGAGCCGACTCCATTGAACGCAACACACCAGCTGTGCCATCTTGTTGAGACAACCCAAATGCAGCATCAGGCTTCTTACCGGAATCAAATCCAAACTTACAGCCCACAGCACAGGTTTTGAACTCCTTCCGTCATAATAAAAGGTTAACCATGAATATGCAACAAAAACAAAAAATTTTGAGGAAAAAA
>CAIGRK010108600.1:0-12362 GCA_903798315.1 Fraxinus greggii
TTAGGTGGATTTCCCGCCATTTATTTTGAGTTCTTAGAAAATGTTCCCACCAAATCCATATTTGCCATGCAGCTCGTGTCGGGCTGGGTTGCGCCTGGGGTGAAACCAGGAATAAGCGTTAGTGGGCTTGAAATGTTTATATAATTTAATTATTCTCAAAGGACACTCAGGGTGTGTTTGACCCATATTATTTTAAAAAAGTGAATTCTGAAATAATAAATTGATGGAGAATGTATGGTTAAAAAAGAAAGAAAAGTTATTGATATGATAGAAAATATTATTTTATTAAAAAATGTGTGGTTGAAAATAAGTAGAGAAATGAGAACGAAAAAAATAATGTGTACCAAACGGGAGCTCAATTTACAATTCAAATTACATGGAATTTTATTTAAATTGGCATCGAAATTAGCGAGAACGTAATAAATTATTAAATTTTTTTAAGTAGCTATCTTTGACTACTTATTTTAATTCAATCTTTAACCTTTTTTTTTTTCATTTCAAAATATGTGTCGCGTAGCTAGTATCGAGTTCTTCAAATCGATTCCAAGAAACTTATTCCAATGATAAAATAAAATATAGCTCGGAAATAGGTTAAAAGAGGTGATGGCCATGAATTAAATTTATTAAACTCATTTTATTTCATTATTTTTAACTTGCTAGTGCAATCTCATCGTCCAACAATTTTACAAATCGAAAGGTGCCTTCGAACTATACTATCATTAGTTCAAAATGGTATCAAGAAGTATAAAAACCATCATTGGAAATCAACCCGCAAACCGATTTGGAGGATTGTACTAGCTAAGAATATTCAGGTGTTGGGTGAGCTCGTGTTCGCCCCGTCCACAAGCTCACCATGTCCATCCTCGGTTCCGCCCATGTTCATTGCAAGCTACTTATGCTTTTTATTTATTTATTAAGATTTGAACGAACTAATCAACTTGTTTTAGACCTCTAGTAATTATTTACATGGTATATGCGTCATGTTTTTAGAGGAAGTTATCGGAAGCATATGGAGTGTATATAAATTAATATTTTTTGGAAAAATTATTGTCATTTCATTTTCTAACTTGGAGATTTTTTGTTAAGATTTGAATGGCAGAAGAAATTCAAGCAACTAGATTTTGCTATAGGATATGCAAGTTCCTTTTCACATCATGATCATACCTAAACCACACTCCTCCTTCTTCCTCTTACACTACAATACAACAAGCCAACATGTCCAAATATAGCATGTAAGGAGGATCGAAGAGGCTCGAGGTATGGGTGTAAATCATGCCACGTTGCCCAAATGATGTATTTTGTCCGCTCACCATGGACTACTCTAAAGATGGGTCGAGTCTGATTGACACATTTAACCTAAGTTAAGTGTAATCATACGGAACAATAGTTAATTACATTATCAAATGCTTTTCTCTGTACAAACTCAAACTCAACCCAACATTTTTTTCTAATGAACTCACCTCCGTTGGAGAGTCGTACACTGCATTACTCATTTCTCCAAACAAGTAGTCACAACTCTGATTTAGATCGAGAAGAATCTTCACTGATCGAAAACAATGACCTTTACGAATAAAAACACATGCATAAAGATAATTTTTGTTAAAAGGTTGAAATATTGTGGGCTCTTCTATAATTAAATTGAATGGCTTAAAAATTTGAAATAGATTTATCTTGGAATGTTTCTCTAGTCCAGTTGGATTTGGAATGTTATATTTTGTATGGACCTAAATGAACTTGGGATCTAAACATTTTGTTGGGGATGGCATAGTCTATGGTGGTTGGGTGGTGGACATTGGACTGTTACCAATTCATGTTCATTTTGAGAGGGTTAGACATTTTCTTTGGTGTGTTCCCATTTTGTCCCCCACCGAGTCTCGTGCAAAATGTGACTTGATGGAGTTGCTCCAACTCGCAGAGTGTTGTGTTCTCTTTGTGTTCGATGTTTAGGCCCTGTTCGGTACAGATTAAAAGTCAATTAAAATTGAAAATATGACCGTTATGGATTCTCCTCATCTCATAAAAGTCAACAATAACGGCTAGTTTTTCAATTTTAATCCGATTTTAATCCCTACCGAACACGCCCTTAATATTGCTTGCGATAGTGCAACCACATGAATTGGAGAGTCGTACACTGCATTACTCATTTCTCCAAACAAGTAGTCACAACTCTGATTTAGATCGAGAAGAATCTTCACTGATCGAAAACAAAGACCTTTACGAATAAAAACACATGCATAAAGATAATTTTTGTTAAAAGGTTGAAATATTGTGGGCTCTTCTATAATTAAATTGAATGGCTTAAAATTTTGAAATAGATTTATCTTGGAATGTTTCTCTAGTCCAGTTGGATTTGGAATGTTATATTTTGTATGGACCTAAATGAACTTGGGATCTAAACATTTTGTTGCGGATGGCGTACTCTATGGTGGTTGGGCGGTGGACATTGGACAGTGACCAATTTCGTGTTCATTTTGAGAGGGTTAGATATTTTCTTTGGTGTGTTCCCATTTTGTCCCCCACCGAGTCTCGTGCAAAATGTGACTTGATGGAGTTGCTCCAACTCGCAGGGTGTTGTGTTCTCTTTGTGTTCGATGTATAATTGTATGTATTGGATTGAATAGGGAAAAATATACGTAAGATGTTTTGTATGTTATTCATTCCAACGTACTCAAGTCACTGGTTGAGCCTTATTCTTTAAAAATTCAATTTTTTCCAAATTCATTTTCAATTATACATTTTTTTTTTATAATTTTATTTTACATGTAAATCCAAAACTTATGATCATCTTTAATCTTATTGGTCGAGCTTAACTCCGTCTTTTCAGATTGTAGTTTTTTAGTTTTCTTATAAAAAGCTTTGAGATACTCTGAATTTTCAAAATATTGAGAGAACGTATCTAGATTTATATTGAAAAATTTACAACGCATTCATATTTTGAGTTGTGGATGTCAAACACTTATTTCTAACTTGAGCGTAAAAAGACGTGTATATGCGAAAAATACATTTTTTCTTGCAGTCGTCAGAGTTCCGTATTGAAGAAGCCACAATTTTTTATTAAAATTGGTCTTTAAAGAAGTATTAGTATCAACGCCTAGAAGTCTTCTTGTGCATTTGCTAGATAAAGATCAAAATCTTAAATTTAGCACACCACACAAAATCATTTGGGGTCAATCTAAATATCTATGATAGATAGGCAAAGCAATGGGAAACAAAGAATCGTGGGTGAGTGGGTGGAAATGGTTATATCAAATAACTTTTTTGAGTGTAATGGGTGTGGATTGAAAGAGAAAATAGAAGATGAGAAGATAAGAAGAGTGGCGTGGGATTGGCGTTTGCATGTCCTTGTCCAATTTTTAGAAAGTGGCCAATCCAAGCGATTGAAATTCCTTTCATACGATTGCCTTAAATTCCAACTGAGATATTAAAAGCCCGTCTGGCTTTGTTATTATCATGGATTAAAAGCAAGAATATGGTCTTTGGAGGAGACAGCCGGAACCCAACCTTGAGAGAGGGGATCAACAATGGTGGGCTACAACGGACAAATAATTGATTTTTCTCCTTCCAGAAGTGCGTCCGACAGAGCCTGAGTCTTTTTTTGTCTCAATTTTTTAAAACTCATTTTTAATCCTATATTTTTTTAAATTCATAACTTTTATCGACTCTTAAATGACACATTTATCAATTTTTTTAATCAAAATCTATTAAAATTTTGATTTTTAGTCGGACTAAATAGGGACTAAGAACATGATTGGTAAGTTTTTTTTAAAAAAAAAGTAGAAATGATTTTTTAGATATTCATGTTTGACGTGTTTCTTTTTCTTATTTATAAATAAGAAAATTACTTATCTTTTAAATAAATTACCTATATTAATGTCAAATAAGTAATGAAGCCAATAAAATTTTAATCATTTTAATCTATTTTTTTTATTTTTTTTTGCTTCTAACAAAAATATCCAAGCTTTGCTCAAAATATATTGTTAAATATAGAAACTTTAATAGTGTGACATAAGAAGAATAAAATACAAAATTTTAACAATAGTGCTACATGTACATCATTGTTTACATTGTGTCACATGTCAGCATATCGCTGAACAGTTTAAAAAAATTAAACTTTCTCCATCCTACAATTTTTTAAAAACATGGGCGATGTCATACTAAGTACACAACAAAGAATGTACATTTACATTTTAGCATTGTTGAAGTTTTAAAACATAGACATGTTTGATTAGTAGGTATAGACAATTATTATGTAAAATTTTTTGTTAGTATTGAACAATATCGTCTAAGCTACTCTATCAAATACATGATACAAATGTCTCGATATATAAAAATAAAAAAATATTTCTATTTTTAATAATTTTTGCTTTTGGGCGGGCGGAGTTCGAAATAATAATTAATGAAAGGGAAAGAGGGCTATTCTCATTATTCATCATCATTCCAACATGTGTTTTTCATGTATGTTAAAAAAAAAAAATGCATACGTGTAAAAACCCTACATTGGCACGTGAGAGCTACAGGTGTCACTAGAAGAAATCAGAGAAAAACCATGAGGACATGACTTATCACGTGAAATTTGATCTCTTAATATCTATTAAAAAATTTAAAGTCCGATAAGAATTTATCATTTTAAAGGACAATTTTCATGTAAAATAAAATCAAACGAACACAAAAAGATTCAAAATTTTAAAATTTTTTGAATAAAAAATTATACTAATTAAAGACACTTAATTAACAATTTTCTGAAAAACAAGTTCCAGACAAATATTTCCTAAAATTCATTTTCTTTTCACCCTTGCTATCAAACAGACCATAATATTAAAAAAACACTAGTCAGTTTTATATATTATACACTCTGATGGAGTTTAAGCTCTTGCTTGGTGGCTTTTAATTGTAAAAAATTATATTTTCGATAATCTTTTTTAGAGAATGTGTAGTTAAAAAATAAGAAAAAATTTTGAGTTTNAAAGGACAATTTTCATGTAAAATAAAATCAAACGAACACAAAAAGATTCAAAATTTTAAAATTTTTTGAATAAAAAATTATACTAATTAAAGACACTTAATTAACAATTTTCTGAAAAACAAGTTCCAGACAAATATTTCCTAAAATTCATTTTCTTTTCACCCTTGCTATCAAACAGACCATAATATTAAAAAAACACTAGTCAGTTTTATATATTATACACTCTGATGGAGTTTAAGCTCTTGCTTGGTGGCTTTTAATTGTAAAAAATTATATTTTCGATAATCTTTTTTAGAGAATGTGTAGTTAAAAAATAAGAAAAAATTTTGAGTTTACGTATAAAATATTTTGGTGTAAATGTGTGGCTGAAAATGAGTATGAGAAATAAATTAAAGTGAATTAAAGGCCACCAAACTTGTGCCAAAATTAGATTTTTATAAAATTATGATGGAATATCTCTAATGTCATAGGATGTGCTAAATTTCCATTTCTTATCTCGAATGTCAATAAAAATTGTAAATCTAATTAATTATTCAAATTTAACAATCATTAAAACTAAACAAATATTTTAAGTGTTAAAATCTAAAAATTAAAATAAAAATATCAAAACATAGAGTCCAACGTTATGTTAGCATGTGTACATGTAAAACACATTGAATTGACACAACATCGCCCGGGATTGAGGTGTAGGAAGATAGATAGAAAACATGTGAGTCTCATGAAATTAATTATTTATTTTGACTTTGATAAAAATTTAGATCTTAATCTTTACACATCAGGGACTACAACTTTTTTGGCGTGTTGCGTAATATTTAGCTCTCGTTTGATCTTCATTAAAATTATAATATATATTTTTTTCTTTCTTTTTTTAACTATATATTTTTTAATAAAATAATATTATACATAAATCGAAATTTTTTCCTTCTTTTTCAATCATCGATTTTTTTAAAAAATATTATTTTAAAAATTAAACATCCAACGAAACGGGGGTTTAGACTTACAATGTGGACTCTGGTCTACTGTACATATTAAACATGTGAATCTCATGAAATAAGAGCTAATTCCATAGACCAATCAGCAACGAGTGCTGGGTTGTCTAATTTTTACGTCAAAGTAATTCTCTTGGTGCTAATTGTCCCCAACAACTGGGCCCCAACCCAACAATTACCAAATCTAGACCTTGAAATAAACAAAAAAACAAATCTTTCAAGTAGGAATACATAAATAATTTTTGCTATTTCAACATAATTGTAAGAGTTAATTGTTTCAAAAATCACTCAACTTACATGATGGTCATGGACTGTTCACTGAACTTTAATTTGCTTCGTAATGCTCACTCAACTTTCGCAGTTTGCACTCCATCCATCATCGTCAAACAAACCGTTAACACATTCGATGACGCGACAGACGGCACGTAACTACCATTAAAATACTGTGAATTCAAAATTAAAATCCAAATCATACAATCCAAAAATAATAATAATTAAAAACAAAAACAATTAACTCCAACTAAAACCCACCCACCCGCGTTCACTCATTCGTTTCCCATTTCCATCAATTGAATTAATTAACCCCTCTTTACATAATTTCCTCAAAATCCTCCCAAACCTTAATTTCATCACAATTCGATCATTCACGTGACTTATTCAAAACCTAGAAAGGTCACTCACAGTACATTGTTAGGCAGCAGTTGATATTCAATTTCGGTGATAATTTTTTTTCATCGCGAATATTTTTCCCCATGTTGGCGTGAACATGTCTGAATCTTCTGGGTCGAATGGGCCACGAAGGTTCTATTATTGTGGGCATTTAGCATGTATGAAGACATCTTGGACAACATTGAATCTCAGTCGAAGATTTATTGGTTGCCCATCCTATGGAACGTAGGAGACATGCAATTTCTTCATTTGGGTCGACACCTAACTGAACGATATGTACAAGGCAGTAATAAATTGGTTGATCCGATCAAAGAACAGAGCTGAAGAAGAACATTGCATAATTTGCAAAATGATGAGAGTGTACAAGATCGCATTTTTTGTTGTTCTTGCCGTAGCTGTGGGTATGCTAATACTTTAAGCGCAGTTGTTGTGACTTGCCGTAATGTTTGTATTTTGAATGTAGTTATTGTAGGTCTAGTAGTAATGTACATAGTTTGAATGTGGTTCTTTGTTCTTGTGGATTAATGGTAATATTTTGTTGGAATCAGTGTTTGCTTTCTGTAGTGTTGGAATGAGCATATTTTATGAAGCTAGTTTGCTTGCCTCTTGTATTGTATGTAGTGCGAGATGCTAAAGTTTGACAAACAAATTTAAACACAAAGCTTTTCATAGATAGTAACTTAGTAGTTCAACACATATGTTCCAAAATACTACAAAAGGCCAAAACCAATTTTAATACATATGGAGTACACATATTCTTTGCCAAAACACAGCTACCAAACAGGTAAACATATTTCTCCCATTCTAAGTTAACTACTCCATCTACAGCTACCCTTTATCAATTAGGTAAATAGATTTCTCCCATTTGAACACCATCTAGTTAACTTGGTTGTAGAGATGTAGCTACAACCATCTTTGTACGACGTCGACTGTGCACTCTAGCTGTCGGCAACTGTAACGACTCAGCAGCCAGTATATCTTCAATGTTGTCCAACGTATCATCCAAATTACTTGCCCGTTGCCCCATGTTTCTTCCCTACAAAGTATCTTCGGGTGATGGCCTGCTCGTTCGGGGACGATTTGCCCTTCTTGTACTTAGCTTCCCCTAAGGAGTATACCACATCAAAATGAGACATTTTTATGACACAATTTTACAGGATATTGCAACTTACAACTTACAAATTAAAACTTACACTTGAGGTGGATATGTTTGTTGGTTGTGATTCTACATCGGCCAATAGGGCATCAACTAGATCCTGTAATGAAAAAATTACAAACTATTAGTTCTCAAGAATTTGTGATATGAAATGAAATGATAACAATTTACATCAAAGACGGCAAGTGTAGAAGAATGGTATCTTTTGTCTTGGCCACACACACCACAAGTGGAGCACGTCATGCTCACGTGTCCCTTCTTCCACATGTAAGACTTCCCTTGAGTCTGCACCACAACTTCCTCAGCATTCCTCCTCTTTTTTTAGCGCTACCCCTTCTTAGGCACCTTCCACTTTGGTGGGTTTATCGATCCCGCATCTATCTCTGGCCACAATTGTTGCCTGTTCATTGGGTTCAATATATTATCGTAACAATTCAAGTATGTCTCTTTTGTGTAGAAATTGTCAACATAGTTCTCCGGTTCGTTCTGACATTCCTGAATCACCGCCAATGCATGCAGGCATGATATCCTAGTCAACTCCCACTTTCGATAGGCACAACTTCTGTCCTCAATGTCCACCACAAAAGAGCCTGAATTGCACTTTACCTGCTATTTCGAACCCCCGATAAGTACAAGATACACTCCCGTGATTTTTCAACAAGTCTCTGTACTTTCTTCCTGATCTTTGGACAAAGCCGACCAACGTATGATCTCATCTCATCCCTTCATATTTGTATTCCTTTCATGAAGCTCAGCTGAATAGATGTAAGCATGTTGAGAATCATCTTTTCTCGATTTTCCAAAAGTGTCTTATTAAACACTTCGCGTACATTGTTCAATAGAATATCACACTTTCAATGCACTTTGAAAGGTAACTTCAACCATTCCTGAGGTGGCCTCTCCATCAACCATTTGAAAGCCTCCTCCGATACTTGATGAATTTATTGCATCCAGTGTTTGTATCAGGAATAGTAGTTGACTTGGTAGCACACCAAAGATAATCTTTCAAAGTCTTTCCTTTGAAGTTTACGCTGAAAAAATTTGAATACATATGGCGTGCACAGAGTCTATGCTCGGACTCCGGAAATAGTTTATCAGCTATGATCTGCAGCCCCTTTTGGCGATATGTCATTAGAGTCCAACCATTCCTAGAACCAATTTCAGGATATGCTGCAACAAGTCACATGAACCACCTCCACGATGGTGTGTTTTCTTTCTAAACCACAGCATACGCGATGGGGTATATGCTATCGTTTGCATCTAGACCAACAAATGTGTGCAATATGCATCCAAAACAGCCTCGCAGGTGGCAGCCGTCCACTCTAATCATTTTCCTACAACCTCTTATGAAGCTAGTCTTACACGGTTCGAAGCAAGTGTATATCCCCTTGAAGACATCATTAAACGTGTTCATGGTCAGCCTATATTTGTACGCAACATCTGGGAACCGTATGACCACAACAAGCGAATTGCTCTTCAAGTGTCTCGTGTAGTAACTCATTTGCGTATCTTCTCATTTTCCACGCCACATTTCTGGTGATATCAGTTTTCAAATCCTCCTTCACTATCGCAAGAATACTTTTGCTTTCTAGTTAGGATTTGCCTTGAACCTGTCGATGTAACGACGAGTCAGGAGCTAGTAATTGCAATGTCTGTTTATTGGTTGCGATCGCAGGTGTGCTCAAGAGAATATAATTTCACTTGGACGTTGCTGTGTCACATAGTTTGGAAGCCCGTATCTTCCAAAAGTAGCGACGTTTTCATATTTCCTGGGCCCGCCTCTTATCATTGGCCTTAAACCTCACATTGTACCCATTTAAGGTACTATAAGTTTTAACTGCATTTTTGAACTCCACCACATCCCTAAATAATTGGGCAAACTGTGGGTTAACCATAGCTACGTCAGCCGAAAACTCCAGAAACGTATAACCAACCTCATCGTCCGATGCACCATCTAACTGAAGTTCTTCGGAAGAAGGATACTCAAAACCATCCACATCATCACCACCTTGAACTTCATTCTGTACCACGTTCTCCACCCCACTAGCACATCCGTTACATTCCTCTCATTGTAGAACGTCATCGTCTTTGGAGTCCAACTTATTTCCCGAATCACTGAAATCTTGGTCATCGTCCAACAATGATACTTCTTAGTCGGTGCCATTTCCATCACTTCCAGACGTGTTGATTTCAGGAACTGAGCCATACTCTACAAATGTTATAATAATTGGTTATACCACCACAAAAAAAAAGTCTCCATCAATTCCGATAATAATCGTAAAGCATGTGGTTGACACGTCGTGTGAAAATTTCCTATTTTTTTTTTAATAAAAAAAATGGATAAAACATACCGTCTTTGGTCCCTCCATGTGCGTGGTCTTTGAATCTTGAAATGGTGGGGTCGGGCAGACAGATTTAGTGGAAATTAGGGTTTGGAAGGATTTGGGGGGAAATTATGTAAATGGAGGTTAATTAATTCAATTAATGGAGAGGGGGAACGAATGAGTGAACGCGGGTGGGTGTGTTTTAATTGGAGTTAATTATTTTTTTAAATTATTGTTATTTTTGGATTGTATTATTTGGATTTTAATTCTAAGTTGGCAGTATTTAATGGTAGTTATGTGCCACGTCAGGATTCCATTTGCTGCGTCATCGGAAGTGTTAACGGTTTGTTTCACGATGATGGATGGAGTGCAAACGGCGAAAGTTGAGTGAGTATTGCGAAGTAAATTAAAGTTCAGTGAGCAGTCAGTGACCATGGTGTAAGTTGAGTGACTTTTGAAACAATTAACTCTAGTTGTAGTAAACATTAGTCTTTCAGTTTATTAAATATACTTTTTATTCACGTACTCTATGAGCTTACGACTTATTACTCACTTTTTACTCACATATTACGTGAGATCTGCTGCTTAAATTATATTTTTGAACACTCCTGAACAAAACATAAAAGTAAGAAATTGTTGGAGCTGATGGTTCGAGTGACTATTCAATTCTTAACTATATTGGCACCAATAGGAACTTTCTACATAGAAGGTGGATGTACGATATTAATATTAATAATAATTTTACTCTTTGTAGGCTTTGCCATGGATGTAAATCGAATGAGATCAAAATGTATAATCTATAGTTCATGGACATGATATCGATCGATTTGTCAAGACACTCATTAAGCAAATAAATGAACGGATACTTCTTAGAATATTACGATAATAATAAAAGATTGTTAAGTCAGTCTCATAACTAACCATACAAATATTATGTTCACGAATATAATCTTTGCTTGAATCTATTTTAGGACACTTCCAAGTAGTGCTGACTTAATTCGAGGTACGCACTAGCTATTAAAATAATTTCGATCAATATATATAAATATATTACAAGTCAATTTAAATTTTATTGGAATCTTTATTTGTCTCGAAGTTATAATATATTTAGTTAATATAAAACATTTACTTAGCTTTTATTATAGTTATTGCAACACGTAAAGCAACTATTAGACAAATACACTAATCATGTTTTGTCAATGAATTTTGCTATGTGTACATCGGGATGCAGTCCCCCTCACAATAGGGGGCGCAACCCTTCACCAATTTACTAGTAACTAAAAGTTTAACATATATTTGTAATTAAATATTTGAATATTGCTTTCTAATTTAAATTCCTTAAGTAAAAACATAAAAGTATAAAGTATTGTTGGCCTACTTTAGAAAGTTTACTTATTTATAAATAAGTAAGTTTTAAAAGATAAATAATTTCTTAATTTATTGAAGTTAAAAGAATTATGCTATGGGTACATAACTCATAACATAATCGGCCCTCCAATGGGGGGCGCCACTTGCCCATTATGCGAACTCTTGTGTGAAGGGTTATGTGCCCATACCTCCAATAAGGGGCGTCATTTGCCCATTATGTGAACGCTTGTGTGAAGGGTTATGTACCCGTAGGATCATCCCGACGCCCCCTCCAATAGGGGATGCCACTTGCCCATTATGTGAATCCTTGTGTGAAGGGTTATGTACACACAGCATGATCCAAGTTAAAAATAAATAAATTTCTTATTTTGACACTATAGTAAAAAATATTTACAAATGGTATAACCTTTTTGTTTTCAAACAACGAAAAAGCAAGGTATCAAACATTTGATTACAAATGTACGTTAACTTTGAACACATACATGAATTACTTATCACTAGACTCGTACGGGGGAGGTTTGGTAGAACTTTTGTTTATTATAGAATAATTTCCTAAAAAATTTATTTTAAGTCAACTTTCTTTAATAGCTATTCTAGCTAAAAAAAATACTTCTAGAAAATTATTCAAGACTCGTTTAGTATGATTTTTATTTTTTCTTTTGCTTTTTGTAGAAGAGTTTCGTGAGAATGTTATCTTAATTTTTTGTTGGAAACTAATTTCTGAATGTGATTCTTATTTTGAAGTCATATAAAAACTCTTCTAATTAAAATAAGCATATTCATAAAAATTGTCAAAATGCATACAAAAGTTATGAATTTCAAGAACTCATTTCAAATTCTCAAACGTCATGTGAAATTAACATTGCTTCTGTTTGTTTCCCATACAAATTTAC
>CAIGRK010108606.1:0-11374 GCA_903798315.1 Fraxinus greggii
ATACTCATTTCTCTTCTATATTTTCCATAAAATCTTCCATCTCTCACACACGAGTTGCACTGTCTTGGCCTGCAATATTGGAAGGTTCGTGGCTTGGTACAGACCTCAAATTTAAAGAGGGTCTTGATCTATTTTTTTAAACAGGCCAATTCAAGTCCACCATAACTTAAATGGACCTGATTGAACGCTGGGTTAATTTGATGTGATCCACACATTTTAATAGACAACGTCTCAATTAAAAAATAAAAATCTTTCTCCTCCAGGCTCCAACCAAGGAAAAATGCGAAAGAAAAAATAAATCTAGTACAAGTGAAATGGATGGTAGACCAATCAGAAAGCCACGTACACAATTTCCCAACCACATCCATTCCCTCTAAATTACCTGCAATTCTTGCCCTCTCCCTTCAGTTTCAAACCCATCAAACAACAATAATCTCATTACAGGTATTTTATTCTATCTTATTTGTTTTGCTTATTGATAGCTTGAGTAGTATTATTATTTTCACGACTGCTGTTTTCAGTTCTCTGACTTAATATGTAGTTCTATTCGGTTAAACCAAGAATCTTTATTGGGTATTTGGGAAGTTCAAGATAGACATGAAACAACGCAATCCCTTGGCTATTTCCATTGTGTGTGTTTTGTGCATATGTTATTTGATATAATGTGAAGCTGAATATAAAAATCTGTTTCTGTTCTTTGATTTGTGACATTGGTTTTGTGGAATAACTTGTCTAATGTATTCTTGTGATTTTGAGTCCCAAGACGAATTTTTTCGCTTTAGATTCTGAGCTCAACTTTACTATACGAATTTCAAAAAAAAAAATTGATTTATGACTGTAGTTTGAAATTTAAGCACATATACAGTATGAAAATACCCCCCAAGTGTTAATATAGTATCAGAAACCCATTAAGTTCTATCAACCAATTCGATCCGATTAAGACTAAGAAAAATGAGTGCACAAATTTCAAGATTGATTTGCTACACCGTAGAAAAATCCCACATCAGATACTTACTAGACTAACATATAAGGAATTGAATTATTCCTCTTAATAGGATTGACCTTTTAAAATGAAATCACAAGTCTAAATATGATATTAGAGCCACTTAAAAAAATAATAATCACACGGATTTCAACATGGGTTTGTTCAAACAAGTCATCATCTTGCGGGTATGTTAAGGGTCACATCAAATAAAAATGAAATATAAGCCAACTTATAAGGGTTCGGACGACTACTATTAATAAGGTCGATTTTTTAAGACGGAACTTGAATTCTTAATAGTAAGAATGGATACTCATAACAAAATAATTTTGTTTTTTCCATCATTTGTTTCTAATGCACATGTTATATAGACCAAGATGGCGGCATCATTGGCATGTGTAGTGGGAAGTGGTTTTTCTACACGGAGCGCTAGTACAGGTTTGCTCAAGGAAATCTATGGCAAGCAGTTTATCCAATCCTCACGAGTTCCATTGCTGAATAAGTTATCAAAACTAATCATTATAAAATCATCATTGGATGAAAAGAAACATGAAGGAAGAAGAGGCTTTCTCAAACTTTTGATTGGAAATGCTGGGCTTGCTGTACCTGCATTACTTGGCAGTGGGAAAGCTAATGCTGAGGATCAAGGGGTTTCGAACTCAAGGATGTCTTATTCTAGATTTTTAGAGTATCTGGATAAGGACAGAGTGAAAAGAGTTGATTTATATGAGAATGGAACCATAGCCATCGTTGAGGCTCTCTCTCCAGAGTTGGGTAACCGTCTGCAGAGAGTCCGTGTACAACTTCCAGGGCTCAGCCAGGAGCTCCTTCAGAAGTTTAGGGAAAAGAACATTGACTTTGCTGCTCACAATGCTCAAGAGGATTCTGGTTCTCTTTTATTCAATTTGATTGGAAATTTGGCTTTCCCATTAATATTGATTGGTGGCCTGTTCCTTCTCTCTAGGCGGTCTTCAGGAGGAATGGGTGGTCCTGGTGGACCTGGTTTTCCTCTAGCCTTCGGTCAATCAAAAGCTAAGTTCCAAATGGAACCAAACACTGGGGTGACATTTGATGATGTTGCTGGGGTAGATGAAGCTAAACAAGATTTTATGGAGGTTGTGGAGTTCCTGAAAAAGCCTGAGAGGTTTACCGCAGTAGGTGCTCGTATTCCTAAGGGAGTTCTTCTTATTGGTCCTCCAGGTACTGGTAAAACCTTGCTAGCCAAGGCAATTGCTGGTGAAGCAGGAGTTCCATTTTTCTCAATTTCGGGTTCTGAATTTGTCGAGATGTTTGTTGGTGTTGGTGCATCACGAGTCCGTGATCTTTTCAAGAAAGCCAAGGAGAATGCTCCCTGCATTGTATTTGTCGATGAAATTGATGCTGTTGGGCGTCAAAGAGGAACAGGAATTGGTGGAGGAAATGATGAACGGGAACAGACGCTGAATCAGCTTTTAACAGAAATGGATGGATTTGAAGGAAACACTGGTATAATAGTAATTGCAGCAACTAACCGTGCAGATATTCTTGATTCTGCCTTGCTGAGACCAGGAAGATTTGATAGACAGGTAAAGATGCATAATTTGTGTCTCAAATCTCAATAATTTTCATTTTGATTTATGAGAGATGCTTTATTTGTAGTACTGCTGCAGGTATCAGTTGATGTCCCAGATGTTCGTGGAAGAACAGAAATCTTAAAGGTCCATGGCAGCAATAAGAAGTTCGATTTAGATGTATCTCTTGAAGTGGTTGCCATGAGGACACCTGGTTTTAGTGGAGCAGATCTTGCTAATCTCTTGAATGAGGCAGCTATACTAGCTGGTCGACGTGGGAAGACAGCAATCTCATCCAAAGAGATCGATGATTCAATTGACAGGATAGTTGCTGGAATGGAAGGGACGGTTATGACAGATGGCAAGAGCAAAAGTCTTGTGGCATACCATGAAGTTGGCCATGCTGTTTGTGGGTGAGTTCCACAACTTTCTCTTATAGCCAAAGGATATAATAATTTATATCATTATTAGGTTTCTCTAGGATCAAATAATATCAAACTTTATTGTAAAACACCTTGCAATATACATAAGTTGGAACCTAATGGTGAAATTGTGCTTATTCTTACCCATGGTTTATAAACTTGTACTCTACCAAATCATGTGCTCATTTCCTCTACTGAGTTTCATTCTGCAATATGCTGCAATGTACATAATATGATTGGGCAAGTCTTTATGAAATACCATTTTCTTAAATCTCTGCTGTTGGATTTCACACAAATGTGCAAAATTTTGCTTAGTTAACTTTTGTTTGTTACACTTTATGGTTAGACTCTGAATGTTCTACTTTTTTTATATTTCTGTAGTGTCTGTCATTGCAATTTGGGCTTGTAGTAGCCTAGTATATTACAATTGTCATTAAAGATCTTAAGTACTTTTGGGATTTCTAGTGCCTCCTTTATGTCAGACATATTTGCTGTTAATTAATCTTTTATTTACTGAAATAAAGCATGTGTATTTAAGAGCTAATGATTTTAAGGACCTACCCTATATCTCCTATTTCAATGATTTAAAAGAAAACTCTAATTAGAGATTTAATGTCCTAGGTTTTATGGATTCCTCAGTCAACAACATTACATTCGTTTATCAGAAGCTGGGTTCTTCTTTATCATTGTTTTATTTACCTGTGAAAAAAATTCCCTAATATAATGAGATAAGTGATAATCATGTAACTGAAATTTTGTGGATGTTCACTGCTTATCCTCTTAATTAATCCAAAAAAATTTGGAAGAAATGTTATGCGTGTTTTTGTATAGTTGTATTGAAGGTATATTTTTGATGAATACAACATTAAAGATAAAATTATATCTATCCTGCTTCCTTTGTTAGCTGAATGTTGTACAAGATCTTTTTTGTAGGTTCACAACCGAGTTTGAACTTTAATTGCTTAAATCAAAAATAATAATGAAGCACTCGAATTGAATTTTCATGCTTCCATTTACGGGTTCTTCCTTATCTGGGATGGAAAATAGCAAGCTTTTCAGTGATCCTCATGCTTCCTTAGTTTATTTATCTAATACTTTTGCTGGAACTTATTGGTATGCAGAACTCTCACTCCAGGGCACGATGCTGTTCAAAAAGTGACCTTAGTACCGCGTGGTCAGGCTCGAGGTTTGACCTGGTTCATTCCTGCAGACGACCCAACCTTGATATCGAAGCAGCAACTCTTTGCCAGAATTGTTGGCGGGCTTGGTGGAAGAGCTACTGAAGAAGTTATTTTCGGTGAGCCTGAGGTCACAACAGGTGCAGCTGGTGATTTGCAACAAATCACTGGTTTAGCCAAACAGGTAATTATTGTTTTTGATTTCAAATGCAATCTGAACTCTGGAGCCTGCTTGGGCCTTTTTTTTCTTCACCGGTTTTGGGGGTACCCTTTATGAAGGGTTGGAAAAACAGATGCTTGCTAGTTATTTAATTTTTTTTTTTTTTTGGCACCTGTTTTGAATGGTTCAAAAATCACTCAAAATCGGTGCAGTGTAATTTTGACATGTTCTCTCAACCCACCAAATCAGCGAATTTTGGTTGTTTCTTATGTTCTTTTCTAATTTTACTTTCTATAATATGATTATTTTCAACCAACATATTTTCTTTAAAACTAACTTGTAAATAAAACTTTAATAACTAAAAAAAATATTTATAAGTAAAATATTTCTTAAAAAATAAAAAATCACTTTTATGTAAAAAATTTGTTTATAAAATAAAAATTCCACTAATAAGACAAAAAAAATCACTTATAAAATATAAAAAGTTACTTAGAAGTAAACAATTATTTAAAAGTCGAAATTAACTTATAATTGTAGAGTTTACTTATAAGTAAAAAATACTAACTTAAAATTTCAAAAAGTTAAATATTAACTTATATGTGAAAAAAAATTACCTATAAGTAAAGTAAAAAATTTCATACAAGAAACTCAATATCACTTGGTGAAAATCTACAATGGTGTGTGGATGAAGCTCTTGCTTTTGGGGTGAACCATTATGAATTTGTGTGTTTGTGTGGACATTTCTGTTCTTGCTTTATTTCTTGTTGCTCTCTAATAGGGTTTAATCCAGTAAAATGTACATATTTGTAGACTAAAGAAGAGAGGCCTTCTCTTCTGATGAATAGCTAAGAAGACGCCTCATTACATTGACTTCTTCCATTTGATTATTTCTACTGAGGATATGTGTTGCATTTGCAGATGGTGGTTACTTTTGGCATGTCCGAAATCGGCCCTTGGTCTCTCATGGACTCATCGGCTCAAAGTGACGTCATCATGAGAATGATGGCCAGAAACTCCATGTCGGAAAAGCTTGCTGAAGATATTGATGCTGCCGTGAAGAGGCTTTCAGATACGGCATATGAAATTGCATTGAGCCACATACGGAACAACCGTGAAGCAATTGATAAGATAGTGGAAGTCCTTCTTGAGAAGGAAACAATGACTGGAGATGAATTCCGGGCAATTCTTTCCGAGTTTGTTGAAATTCCTGCTGAAAACCGAGTTCTTCCTAAGCCTTCTCCAGTTGCTGCATAATTGTATATGTACACTGTAAAACTGGACCACACAGATCTCATTGATTCTCTGTATAATATCATACATTTCTCCTTGTACCCGTCCCAATCCCTCCAGTCTTACAGTTGGTACAAAAATTTAGGTTTTTGCCTTCGTATCTTGTTATTTGTCAAGTAACAAAACAATATTGTACCAAATATTAAAAAACAATATATGAAATTTTACTTTACTTTTGACTTCATATTCATCTTAACCATGTTTGGTACATAGGACTAAAGAAGACAATACGATACACTGAACAAGATTTTAGATTGTTTTTCTTTCTTGTTATATTGTACGACCATCTTATCAAACAAACCACTTATGTTTTAGACCTTTGGTCGACCCCATTGAATGTTGCCAAATGACAGCTGAGGCATATCCTTCATCCACACAATTTTATTTGACAATTTTGGTTGATAACTCACACTTGGCAATATCACATTCATCCATTTCAAAAACTGTTTTTAAAATCAATGATCCGAATTTTGACAATACTAAGGTTGTCAACCATAATTGTCAACATGAATTGTACAACTAGCTTAATTCAACTAAGACATGAATGAATGCATGTTTTATGTTGATGTTGTGCACCTTTTGTATATGGAATATAGAGAAATTTAAAAGAAGTCGAGCTAATTATTACACAAATTAAGGATCAAAAATAAGATATTTACATGTAATGAAAATGCGAAAGTGTAATACATTAACTAAGAAGAAACATCCATGTAACAATCTTATTGATAGGGAAGCCTTTTGCCTCAACATGCTCTCTCAAGATTGAGGTTCCATAAAACGTAGAGTTTAGTACCATGAAAAATTGAAGTTATTTCATGCCAACTTGCTCACAAACAAAATGATAAGTTAATGATATGCTTCATGTGAGACTGAAATATCACGTCTTTTGTAATATATCCCCGATGTATTTCTTTTGCAAGAGAATATAATTTACTCAATGTAATGTGCATGTTGGCTAAGTTTAAAAACTAATCATGAGTAATTTGTTCTTAAGAAAATAAACAAGTTTTAATACGTTGTTATTACATTTGTTAAATTTGAATATAAATTAAGATATTTTTACACTACTGGTTAAACATATGTTTGGCATTAAACTTGTGGAAGTGACTGATGAGATTAGTAAATGAAAGTTCAATTAGTAGCCTGTTTGAGCCCAGTGCATTTCGAAATAGTGAATTGAAGGATGTTAAAATACTGTATTGCAGTTACTGTATTTATCAACACTTACCGGTTATAGCTGAAGTTACCGTATTTACTCAAGTCACCGGTTTTACAGCTGAAGCTACCATATTTAGCCAAGTCGCCGTATTTACTTACTCACTGGATTTAGCACATATACAGTTTTAATTGTACAGTTTGGAACCACAGTTCTTGTTGTAACTAATTGATTCTTCACGTGTAATTACAGAGCATTACTTGCTCCCTACTCCAGCAATTTGTGTATATATTACCAGTTGTAATTTTTTAAAGTAATTAATCAAGCTTTCATCTCTAGCCCACTTTTTATTCAATTACCAGTTAGCTTATTTTTCCCTGAATTTCAACTTGGTATCAGAGCCAACTATGGCTAACACTGGATCCAATGATAACACACAATCAGCACTACCAACTACCAGTACTTTGATGCCTTCAATGGTGGAAGGAAATCAGAGGCAAACTCCTGGAATCAACCTTGCTCAAGTTCCACCAATAAGACTCGACGGAAACAATTTTCTGTTATGGAAAAATATGGCGATGCCAATCATCAAAGGTCACAACCTGGAAGGTTTCATCACTGGAACCAGAAGTTGTCCAGCTGAGTTCCTAACTACACAAACCACTGGCTCAACTGGGATCACAGTCGAGATGGCTCCAAATCCCGAGTATGGAACTTGGATGTCAACAGATCAATTATTGATGGGTTGGTTGTATTCCTCAATGACATCAGAAATTTCAATGAGAGTCATGGGATCATCTAAGTCTTCAGAACTCTGGAAAGCTGTCCAAGAAAGTTTTGGAGTCATGAATCGATCAAGGGTTACCTTCCTTGTCATTGAACTTCAGAGAACTAGAAAGGGAGCAATGAGTGTTGATCAGTACCTCAACACTATTAAACAACTTGTAGACAATCTTGAAATTGCTGGTAAAGTCATTCCTCATGCTGATCTTGTTACTCAAGTGCTTGCCGGTTTGGATGAAGAATATACTCCTATAGTGGTGCAAATAAATAGCAGAGAGTCCATATCTTGGCATGAATTGCAGTCAGTGCTCATGACTTATGAAAGCAGAATTGAGCACCTCAACACTCTGAAAAATGGTTTAGCCTCAGTCAACTTAAGTGAAGCCTCAGCCAATTTCATCCATAGCTCAAATATTAACGGAGGAAGAAGGCCAAACTATGCTTGTAGAAACAATAGCTATNTCAGTGCTCATGACTTATGAAAGCAGAATTGAGCACCTCAACACTCTGAAAAATGGTTTAGCCTCAGTCAACTTAAGTGAAGCCTCAGCCAATTTCATCCATAGCTCAAATATTAACGGAGGAAGAAGGCCAAACTATGCTGGTAGAAACAATAGCTATAGAGGAGGAAGAAGTAGAGGTAGAGGGACTGGACCACTTGCTAACAAAAATGCATGCCAGATCTGAGGTTTGAACAATCACACAGCAGCTAAGTTTTTCAACCGGTTTGATGAAAGATATATGGGTGCCAAACCTGAAACTCACTATCAGAACTCCTCAGAACCAGCTGCTCTTATAGCTTCGTCCAAAACTGTGACTGATCCGACTTGGTTTGCAGACTCAGGTGCTAGCAATCACGTTACAGCTGATAAGGGAAATCTAATTGGGGCACTTGAATATGGTGGTAAGCAAAAACTTGCTGTTGAAAATGGTAGTAGACTTCATAGCTCTCATATTGGCACAAATCACCTCAATACACAAAATAACAAGTCACTAGTACTTAACAATATTTTGTTAGTTCCCTCAATCAAGAAATGTCTGCTAAGTGTTTCACAGTTAACCTCTGATAATAGAGTACTCATGAAATTTCATTCCGACTTTTGTTTTCTTAAGGACAAGGAGACCGAGGAAGTGCTGTTGGAAGGTAGAATTAAAGATGGATTGTATCAAATTGAGCTACCTAACCAGCTTCCTGTCTCAAAGTCTGTTCACTTAATTAAATCTAGACATTTTGTTTTTGTTGCTCAGTCCAAAGATGCCACAAAGTATAAGTTTAATTTAGAATTGTGGCACAAGAGACTTGGACATCCCACAAAATCTGTAATGTCCCAAGTCCTTCAACTCTGTAATGAAAAAATTGAAGTGAATGAAGTTAATCATTTTTGTGATGCCTGTCAACTTGACAAAGCACACTCTCTACCTTTTAAACTTTCAACCTCACACTCATCATCGCCCCTTGAACTACTAATGTCTGGGGCCCTGCACCCCTTCAATCTACATCTGGTTTCAAGTATTACATTATATTCATTGATAATTACAGCAAGTTCACATGGATATATCCTATGAGGAACAAATCTGAAGCCCTGAATTCCTTTATCCAATTCAAAAACCTAGTTGAAAATAAGTTGAATAAGAAAAACAAAATTCTTCAGTCTGGTTGGGGAGGAGAATTCAAAGCATTTACTGAATTACTCTACAATCAGGTATTCACATGATGCTTTCATGTCCTTACACTTCATCTCAGAATGGAAGAGCTGAAAGGAAACATCGCCATATCAGTGAAACCGGTCTAACCCTCATTGCTCAAGCCAGCATGCCATCGCACTATTGGTGGGAGTCATTACATACTGCCAGCTATCTCATTAACAAACTGCCCACACATGTTCTTCAAATGAAATCACCTTGTCAAGTTCTAAATAGTGAACAAACCAACTATAAGTCACTCAAGGTTTTTGGATGTGCTTGCTTCCCTTGTCTAAGACCTTACCAGCCTCACAAGTTCAGTTTCCATTCTAATAAATGCGTCTTCATTGGTTTCAGCAATTCCCATAAAGGTTATAGGTGCCTTAGCCCTATTGGAAAAGTTTATTTGTCTTGCCATGTTGTTTTCAATGAAATGGAGTTCACTTTTGAGCATGGTTTTCTAAATAGAGGTAGCCACTCCTCTGAAACCATTATCCAATATATGCCACTCAACATTTCCTCTGATACTGGTCCTATATGCTCACTTCATACACTTCACTTTAGTTCAACTCAACCAGCAGTATCTCCAAGTTCTATTCAACCAGAGGAAATTGAAACTAAAACACCAGAGGTTGATGATAATGGAAGTGCAGAGATTAGACATGAACATATTGAAAGGGAGACCTATGAAAATACTGGAGGAACTGAGGCAGAAGAAATTGAACCAAATATTCAGACAAATCAGGAAGAGATAGAAGGAAGAAGGAAAAATGTTGAACACTCTATGGTTACCAGAAGTAAAGCAGGCATTTTCAAACCTAAAGTGTACACTACTCTTTGCAAAGAACTCAAAACTGAACTAAGCAAGGCAGAACCAAAATGATACTTCTGAAGCACTATCTGATAAGAACTGGAAAGCAGCTATGGAAGAGGAGTTTAAAGCTTTCGCAAGGAACAAGACCTGGAAATTAGTGCGACCCTTTGATCAATCAAAAGGTCATAGGAAACAGGTGGATTTTCAGACTTAAGAGAGACATTGAAGGAAAAATTTTGAAGTACAAGGCAATGCTTGTTGCAAAGGGTTTTCTACAAACTTCAGGTATTGATTATCATGAAACTTTTAGTCCAGTAATCAAACCTTCCACACTAAGAATAATCTCATCACTTGCTTTGTCTAAAGGCTGGACTATTAGACAAGTTGATATCAATAAGGCCTTTCTTAATGGAAGGTTGAATGAAGTAGTTTTTATGAAGCAGCCAGAGGTCTTCATTGACAAAGCCAATCCAACCTTCATTTGCAGGCTTGAAAAGGCTCTTTATGGACTAAAACAAGCCCATAGGGCGTGGTATGAAAGCTTAAAAGGCACACTTCTAGATTGTAAGTTCATCAAGTCCATGGCAGATAATTCATTGTTTTTCTACATGAATGAAAGGCAAGTAATTTTTTGTTTGGTGTATGTTGACGATATAGTAATCACTGGAAACGATCACAAGTCACCGCAATGCTTCATTGACAAACTTAACTCACGGTTGGCATTAAAAGACATGGGTGAGTTGCACAATTTTTTGGGGATTGAAGTGAGGAGATGTGAATCTGGAATGCATCTCACTCAGGCTAAGTACATCAAGGAGTTGCTAAAGAGATTCAATTTTGAACATCTTAAACCTTGTGCAACGCCTATGACAGTAGGAAAAATTATCTCCAAGAATGAAGGAGAGAAAATGGCTGATCCATTCTTGTTCAAAAGCGCAATAGGTGGACTTCAATAACTTGTTCATACACGATCTGAAATTAGCTTTGCAGTAAATAAGCTAAGTCAATTTCTTCAAAGTCCCTCAGATGTTCACTGGAAGGCAGTAAAAAGGGTATTCAAGTATTTGAAAGGCACAACTGAACAAGGTCTTTGGATTTAAAGAAGTGATAACCTGAGCATCACATGTTACAGGCCTCCTACCCTGATGACAGGAGATCTACAGCCGGCTATTACATTTATCTAGGAGATACCTTGGTTGGTTGGTCTTCAAAGAAACAACAAGTGGTTGTCAGGTCCAATGCTGAATCTAAATATAGGGCTCTAGTTTTAGCCTAGCTGAGATAGCTTGGATTGAGTCGCTTCTTAAGGAAATCAAATTGCAACCTACTTCATTCCCAATTCTGTGGTGTGATAAT
>CAIGRK010108614.1:0-11229 GCA_903798315.1 Fraxinus greggii
TTCGACACCTGGCAAAAAAAAAAATACCTCTTTTAGTATAGGTAGATATTTAAATTTGTTAACTTTTAAACCATAAGTGACCTAATTTTCCCCTTTTTTTTTAAAAAAAAAAAAAAATGAAAAGCGCCCTCATATGGGCTGTTTTGCATTCAAACTAAAGGCCCAAAACCCGTTCAAACTGAAGGCCCAAAACCCGTACACCAACATCTCGTTATGCTAAAGTGAGCCTCCTAGGCGTAGCGTATGGGATGCACAACTCGTACACCCCACGGCCCACACTGAGTCAACACCAACGATTACATGAATCGTCTCTCGATCTGTAATTTCACAAAAAGGTCCCAGAAATATGAAATTCCCCTAATTTCTGATGGAAACCCTAACCCTAACCCTAGCTCTAGCACTAGCGCCAATTGGTTTACTCAGATCGTCCCTTCGTTCAATTCTCTATGCTAAATTCAATGTCTCTTTCTTCTTATCCGGTAATTAGTTAATTAAAACCTCAATTTTTTTCTCGTGATCATCAGATCAAAATATTTGGTCCTTTCTCATTTTCCTGTAGTTCCTTTCCTTTTTTCCTAATTTTTGTATTTGATTTGATAATAATTAGTGTAGAGATTTTATTTTCCGTTATGCATCTGTAGAATAATTTTGTTCCCGAGAACAAAAAATAATAAAACAGGAAAGATTTTTTTTTTTTTTTCGTTTTATATTTAATTACATATATACATTGTATCCCATATAAATAAAGAGTGAAAGGGACAGATACAGAGAAAGATGGGGAGTTCGGAAACTGGAGGAGTGGATTGTAGCGTGGGGAGTATAGTGTGGGTCCGGAGGCGAAATGGATCTTGGTGGCCAGGAAAGATAATAGGGACTGAAGAGCTCTCGGCATCCCATATAACGTCTCCACGGTCCGGAACTCCAGTTAAGCTTCTTGGAAGGGAAGATGCAAGTGTGTAAGTCTGCATATGAACTCAAAATTGCTTTTTGGTTGACATTTTTCTACTACATTTGTTGTGGTATAGCTGTGATTTTTGCAGCTGCACCTGATTATTGTTGGATTTAGAATGATGAATTATATTTCTTTCGTCATTGCTAATTGGCCAATTTGAATTTTCACGCACAAGACAAGGGAAACAAAATTACTGAAATTTCACTTTGATGATTTGATATTTATTGTAACACCAGCCATGCTTCAGCAGCACATTATTTTTCTGTTGGTAGATGAGGAATAACCTTTGATAAATGAGTTTGTCTGTTTGTAATTTTCTGATACTACCTGGACATATAATGTAGGCCAAAGGATATAGAAATCATATATATGAAAGGATATAGAAATCATATATATGTTACTTATCTGCTTGATTATCATCTTTTACTGATTAATTCTCCTCTCCAGTTAGTATCCCTTATCCACAATTTCGAAACTTGTGCAACCTTGAAGGGAAATTTTTATCGAATGAAAGACCTTAAAATTTAAAATGTCAAGTGTTAAGCATAATTTGGAATTTATTGGAAAGAATTCAGGTGTTGGATTCTTATATTGATCTGACCAATTTACAAATTGCTTTAGTTTATAAGATGTCCATGATCCTCGTGTAGTTTTCACGGTGTGAACCTTGAGGTGATATGTCTCCACATTTCTTTTTTTTTTGGGGGATCATTTGGAAGGTATTTTCCTTTCTCTGCCAACACATGTATGTGAGGCCTGGGCTTCCTTTTATTTTAGTTAAAGATTTAAGGTGAAGCTTCCAAGGAGCATGGACTCCTCTACCTTAGCGTGAACTGAATTATGACAAACCTACAGAACCACTAAGCTGTCATACTACACGTAAAGAACATGGATAAACTATTATATTTGTTGAATCTATTTTCATTAAAAATAAGTAACATTTTTATTTTGGGCACTTTCTTCAAAAACTGCTGCTCTTGTCTCAGACTTGCACTCCCATCCCACTCCACTCGTGCTATCACTTTTGTTTAGGTATGTTTCGTGAGGTGCATTCTTCTGCTTACATTGGAATGATTATTTTTCAAGCCTTAGCAACTGAATTAGCCAATTAGGGTTTTAGCTGATTCATGTTGTGTTTTGCTTCTTCTTTTTTATCGCACTTTAGTCACTTTGTTGGAGTGTTAACAGCATATCTTTAGTCCAACCATGAAGCCTGTAGTTGATTATAAAGTTTTTCAAGACTGGATATCAGGTGATATTGTAATGTTGTAGGACTAGGGACATGATCTTAAGCCACACAGATACAAGCACATCAGGGGTACATTGAATAATATGCAAAAATTGCATGATTAAGGATAATGTGCAACAATAACATGGTGAATTGGAAAACAAAAGCAAAATTAATGAGTGGAAAGATGTAGAAGAATTATGATTTCACCCTTGAACAAGTTAGAGCATGCTAAAACTAAATGGTCTAGTGTGGTTGCCAAGGATCATTTTGCTTTGTATATTCTAGTTGAGTTAGTGAGGACTGAATGGAGCTACAAAAAAGTAATTATGTAGCTGACCCTAAATTTGTGGGGAAATAATACTTAGTTTTTTAATTTTATGGTTGAAAGATGAAGTCTATGTGACCATCTTTACAGCTGCCGTAACCAGTGTTCTTGTGCATGAAGCTTGTTTTTCTCGCACGTAGATTAGGCCTTATAGGGAGAGCTTGAAACCTTTTCATTTGCATCTTCCTTTAGGTTATTATTATTATCGAATAACACAGTGACTACTGTAATGATAATGAAAATGAATATTGAAATAAAAAAACTTGGTAGAACAGACGAGGAATCTATTCACTGAAAAATGGCCTTTGCTATAATTGAGAGTGTAGAACTGTAGAAGTGGAGGTCATAGATATAATTCAAAGGTAGAAGACAAGAAAACCTTGAGCAGAATAACTGGTATTTGGGGAAATTCTCTCTTCATTTACAGAGTTTTGAGGTCTTGAAACTTGTTGTTCTCCATGTTTCAATGATTTAATCCCTTAAAATTTCATGTCTGTAGTTGAGATGTTAAATGCCCGTAGACTCAGGTTGTCTAATAAGTTCATTCATGAACTAAATGGAAGGACCATTTGAGTACAAATGTAATACTCAAACGATTTGAAATGTGATTGTTAAAGTGGCCCAAAATCTAGTAGTGGTGTTACCATTTCTTTGAATAACTTTCTGTATGACTTCTGGAAGGAACATATATAACTTGTCATCGCTGATTGTGCTGCCATTTGCAATTCATTTATTTTCTGTAAAATATGGAAGTTAGTGGTTCTCATAATAACTAATTATTTCTAAGTTAATATTTAGATATTCACTTGTCCAGAAGAAATCATTATTTTGCAATTCTTTTCGCTCAGCTGTTTATGTGTTACAATGTTTATGGCTGTGTACTCCCAGAGACTGGTACAATCTGGAGAAGTCTAAACGTGTGAAGGCGTTTCGGTGTGGCGAGTTTGATGAGTGTATAGAAAGGGCTGAAGCTTCTCAGGGCATGCCTCCAAAGAAAAGAGAGAAATATGCACGTCGGGAAGATGCAATCCTCCATGCTCTTGAACTCGAGAGACAATTATTAGAGAAAAGTGGGAAAGTGGGTTATGCTTCTATTGATAGGAACAAGAAGTCTGAAGATGTCACTTATTCAGGTCACTATGAAAATGGAAGCGGAAATCAGATAGATCCAAGATCTCTTCAAGTTTCTGAGAGGCTTGGTATGACAGTTGCAGAGAACCATGTGGCAAATCATATGCATGGAGATAAAGTCAGAGAGGGAAACCAACTGAGAGGAGATGATGATAATGCTGGTGTACTACCCCGGATGAGAGGATTGCAGGACATTGGTCTTCAGAGTGCTCCGCAAATGCATAAGCTTTCTTCTGCTGTAGATTCAAATGTTTCTCCAAAATCTCCTGTTGTTTGCAGCACTCCTGCACTCCCTAATGATGCTTTTTCAGCAGACTGTAAAGTTGACCCCAATATAGAAAATGTGCCAGACTATAGGAAAAGGTTGGATGAAAGCTTGGCTGATGTATCCATTGTCAAGAGGCACAGACAGCGCCCTCTTATTCAAGTACTGGAGAATAGTGCAAAATTACCAGTTCCAGAATCTCATATGGAAACATCAGTTTCTAAGTTTGAAGAAAGTTATAACCGACATTCTGCTGATTATGGTGAAGAGCACACTTCCGAGTCCACAGAGGATACTGAAACCGATTCTTCTGAGACCGATACTCTGGAATCAGATTCTGATGACGAGATGACTGCTCTTTCTGGTTAGACTTTGCCTATTTGCATTTCCTTTAGAGTCAGCGTCATCAATCCTTTCATGCTATAGCATGTTAAATTTGTTCTCTCTGTCGTGCTTTCAGAATACCATGCACGGTCATCCACCTTAAGTGGGGCTATCAGTTTTTTTCGTTCTTCTCTGGTCATGTATGTCATTGCATCTCTATGCAAGTCCTGCACGCAACCTGACATTTTAATTTCTTGTTCTGATAACCAGGAAATTACATTTCTGTATTATCTTTTAAGTGAATTTGAAGTCGGCCAAAATTTTACCGTCGTAGTTTTTCTTTTCTTTTTTTTTTTGTACCTTGGATTATTTTTGCTTAATATTACTACACGGCTACGAATATGACCTGACATTACTCCTTCATGTACTCATGATGATTATCAGACAACTGAATAAACATCTTATTCGTCCAAAATGCATGACACTGTACTCTAAGAATTGACCTGTTTATATGAAATCATTGTTTTTCGTTTTAACAGTATCCATTGCTTGGTCTGGTGATTATGACTTTATCTTGTGTGTGTTCCTTCAATCGAAGAAGGTGGGGTTTTGTGTGCTAACTAAGGGTTTTGGTTTCTAGATGGTTCTGCGTCTATAGAATTACAACCCAAATATCCAAGAACTGAAGAACGAGGACATGGAAGCATGAGCAGTGACGACCTCGATGAACTGGAATTTGGAGATGACACCCCCCGTTCTTTTAACGACAACCCACTCTCAGCTAGCATGGGGGTGTCCAGGTGGCAGCAGAAAGGGAAAAGGAATAACCGTGGTCTTATGAAGAGGTCTGATGCAGAAGTTTCTGGAGNAAGAAGGTGGGGTTTTGTGTGCTAACTAAGGGTTTTGGTTTCTAGATGGTTCTGCGTCTATAGAATTACAACCCAAATATCCAAGAACTGAAGAACGAGGACATGGAAGCATGAGCAGTGACGACCTCGATGAACTGGAATTTGGAGATGACACCCCCCGTTCTTTTCACGACAACCCACTCTCAGCTAGCATGGGGGTGTCCAGGTGGCAGCTGAAAGGGAAAAGGAATAACCGTGGTCTTATGAAGAGGTCTGATGCAGAAGTTTCTGGAGGATGTATACATGGAAGAAAGTCAAACTGGAGCAGTAGTGGTAAAAAATCTGATTTGATTGAGAGAAGTCTAGGGCCTAGCGTGCCTGGATATGGATCTACAGGTCTACCAGATGGCTTGGCTTGGAATGATCGCTCATCTATGAGAGGCTATTGGGATGATTCAATCGATCCTTTAGCTGCTCAGCATCATTTTGGTGGAAGGACCATGTTGTTGGACGTGGATTTGAAGGTTCAGGCAAACAACTACCGAAGAGATGTCCCTCTTATTTCATTGCAGAGTAAGCTAAATGGACATGCTATAATAGGGCACCCAATCCAAATTGAAGCTCTTGAAAGTGGTTCCTCAGAAAACCTTCTTGCAACTGATCGTTTTTATCCTGAAACATCGGAGAATCATACAGCGCTTACACCTGTATGGAGGACTGCTCGTAGAACAGCGAATTTTCGGGTTCCACGCCCACACGTGGCCTCAGCGATGAGTAGTGAAAGTAAACCAGATCTTCAAGAAGTTGTTGACGACTACAAAAGAATCCCATTTGGACACCACCAACATTTGGACAGGAGATCTCCAAGAAATTCACCGACAAAAATTAGTCCGTCTTCCAACCAGAAGACAAGAACTCTTTCATCGATTGCTTCTGAATCAAAACGTAGTATTGATCAACAAGGGGGAAGCAACAATTATGAAGCAGAAGGGCTGATGAAAACCCAGGACACGCCAACAACTGTAGCTTGTATACCCGTTAAGCTGGTATTCAGTAGGTTACATGAGGAGTTAGCCGGGCGCCATCAGTAATGAAGTTCTGAGTCCTGATACCGAATGTGAAATAATAGATGGTAATCGCCATTAGCCTTGTGTAAATTCTTAGAGAGTAATAATCATATGACCCACAAATCGAACTGTACTTTTCTTCGAAAGCTCCATCGAAGAAAGCTCCGTCTTTGTATTTGTTTCGGGTTGAAAACCTGTAGAACGGATTGAATATGAAATCAAGAATCATAGGATGTTTTGAAGGACGTATGTTTGGCTTGGCTTTGTATGCACAAGAGAGTGGTGCGTTGATGTGCTCTAGGGATAGAAATACATAATGTAGATTTTATATAGATGAATACACAATCCTATTTTGACATGTATTTATTTATTGTGAGCTTTGTGTTTTTTTTTTCCTTCCCTTTTTTAGCACTGAAAAATCTCTCTACATTTTTCACGTGTTGAATCCTCATTTGCTCGTTGGCTTTTTCGTCTCTTGATATCAGGCAAACGGATTAAATATTTTTGAAGATGAATAGAGCTCTGACCATTATACGTCATGTGAAACAAGTGCTATTGAATGAAAGAAAACCATATTCGCAAATTTTGAAGCACATTTTCATCTCTTTTGAAATAATACATGGAGAACAAACGAGGGATTTACATTGTTAGGGAAAAAAATGGTTGCAAAATTCAGAGTTACTACTGTAGCCCATAAACTGACAATGCTCCAACTCCACAAATACCTGCTAGAAGCCCAATGATGACTCCAATAGGAGGCAGTCCTCCTCCGATAGCCTTTCCCGTGTTAACATCATATCGTGCAAACCTCTTCTTTGGCGCTCTACACTGTGGACAGGTGTAATCTTCCGGCTGCGTTATAAGATTAAGTCCAACTAGAATTTTATTAGAGATCAATTGATTGCTCGTATACATGATTCCGACCGTCATCTATATGTAAGCATCATACAAGGTACTTGTTACTAGGATAAAATATCGAAGAGAGGAGAGGAGAAAGCTTGCCTGCTCATCAAAGGGTTTTTGCAAGGTATATATGAATCCGCAATCAATGCATATATGAGTTGCTCGAGCCTGAAAGACGTTTGAACCAGTTTTACTTATTGAGATAAACAGAAAATACATTTATGAAAAAGCTTATGATGCCGAAGTGAGCCTTGCCTTTTGAGACTCGGTTAATTTCCGACCAAAGCGTGGAGGAGCTGGACGTTTTGGTAGTCTTTTGACATCAACCTCTGCACCTCTGTATAGAAAAATAATTTGGAGATTATCGGGCATAAAGCGTGGTCAAGTTTATATGCCTTATTACTCCATATGAGTATTGTTGAAGCGGCATAAAGGTGGCGTGATACTGAATTTTATAGCTACATTTAACAGATACATCCCTCTATGATCAAAGCCCCTTATAAATATAGCTTTGATCATCCAGCAGGAAAGGAAACATTGCAAATTATCATACCAATATTCACATAGGTATACTGGACATAGCTTCCAAGTGTAAATTTTCAAAGATAATTATTCTCCTTTTAAAAAATAAATAGAGCCAACAAACATATTTCAGTGCTCATCCGGTTAAGTGCAAACTGATTGCACTGTAACTTCTAATGGCTTCAAATGCAATCCCAAAAAAGGATAAACTGATAATAAAATAAGGGAAGTGTCTATGTATATTCACAAGTAAACAGGGAAAAAATTTGAAAATTTTGAAGATATGTATATCTCGAACTTTTGGTCGTGCTCTTTTTAACCTCCCCATGTTTCCCCATGTGCATACTCTATGCTGACCAATTTGAAGTTCCAAGGGATTCCTCAAAGTGACAAAGCTATCAGGACAATTGTCTAAAGAATTGCTCAGGTGTAACATCTTCATTCTTACATTTCATTCTGGCCTTTTCAACGTCGCTCTGAGAAAACACCTCAAATATAAATGACAAACAAATATGCGAAATTGTACTTTTTAAACGAGAGTAAAAAAATTATTCTCTGAAATCTGACCAAGAAACACTCGAACAAAAGCAATACACATTGATGGAGGGAGTAACAAAAGATCATATTTTTCCAAATCAATCACGCACATTGAAATTCCATTTAATAGATACAATACATTTGAAGGACTGATAAAGGAATAGTTGTGAGTCTGTATTCCTGAAGATTTCTTTCAACTTTCTCTAAGGATCGTTGGAACTGCACTTTCGAAATTAGCAGCTTAGATTTGTATAAATAATCTTAGGAATGTGTGATCAATATGCAGAATTTTATAGATTTTTTTGGGACTTTTATGGAATTCGTGAACTTTTATTGACTTTTATAGATTTCTAAGGAATTAATGGAAGTCATTCGTAGATTTCTACAGACTTTCTTTCATTTAAAAAAAATTGTAAACTCTAATACAATCATTTGATATTTACAGACATTTATTTTAGAAAAGAAAAAAAAAAACTTGTATATCCTTACGTCTACATAACTTAGTGCACATCCTTGTTCAATTGAATTATTTATTTATGCACTACAATGTAATACTATTATAACCCACTACTTCCATGGCCAAATGTTTCAGAACATATAGTAACAAAATTATATTTTTCATGTCAATTAAAGTATTTTTTAAAAGAACATAAAAAAAATATTGATTTTTTTGTATCATGACTCTAGGACTTTTATAGTGCCTTTCTGAAATCCAAGGCTTGCACTTGTTATATCAATAAAGTTCAAATTAATGTTAATGATTAATGCAGCCTCTTATCGTCAATTGAATTAATATAAAGGACTAATCTTTAAAATTGTGGAATCAGTAAATAAGTGTTCTAACATCTTAGACAAGAAGGAAAGACAAGGATAGTTAAGCTGGTAGAAGAGCATGAAAATGAAACACGCTACTGCTATGGAATAATGCACACACCATAGGGGAATAGTAAAGACACGAAATTAACCTGCTTACAACAAAGTAGACAGAATCAGGCTTCGCCTGAATGGCAGTTTTTGTGAATCCGAGCTTATCAGCAGGCCAAAGTTCGTCCCCAAAGAAGCTGCTGGTGTAGAGTACCTGGTCCCCAACTTTGAGTCCTGCTTTTGCAGCATTCCCGCCATTTTCCACACCCTGAATCAAAATATTCTTATTATAAATGATCAAAAAGGTATGGATATGGGCTTAACCACGTGTGACTTTCAAAGAGAGCATGACATGAACACCTGGGGGCACTCCCGCTGAAAGTATACATTTATATATGTTAATTGTGTTTCAATACTTCTCAAGTTTTCGAAAAAATCATTCTTTAGCTTAGATTCTGAATTTTCCCAGGCCAAATCTTTTGAATGTATTTCCGACCCTGAATAAAAATTTTTCATTACAAGTGATAATCACCAAACTTAAATTCATGAACAAATGTGTATCTAAATGTGGAAATAGAATAAGAAATTACTCACAGTGATTATCACTCCACCGCCTGATTTTTGCCCCAAAGTCAGGCCCAATGGCTTGTCAACTTCAACCTCAATGTTCTTTGCAGCAGCAGTTCTGGCTGTAATCTCAAGCCCCCTTTTCCTCACACTTACACCACTGATCTTGCTCTCACAAACTAAAGAACTGAATGTAGCCTTTTTGGCATCTTGAACTGAAAGCCCCTGGAAACTGGTTTTCTGATTTCATTCAAGACTTTCATCAAACACAAAACCCGCATAATATTCTTAAATCAATAAAAAAGAAATTAAATACACAGAACCCAGCAAAAAAAATACCAGGAATTGAGTCAGTAAGTTTGAATTCGATTTGGCAGATGGGTTTCTAGTGAAGGCAGCAGAGCAGGAAGAGGAGGCACCAACTGCTGACATTTTTTCGGCTTTGCCGCACACAATTTCAAGTGAAGAATGGGAAAGTACTGTGTATGAGTGTTTACCAGCAGTATAAGATAATTCTGAATGGAATTATGTGGTTGAGAGTACAATATTGGATAATCTTCTAGTGGAGAGAGGGTGGATTTATTGGGATAGCCACACGCCATGTTGAATCAATGCTCCACGAAAAACACAGCCTAACAAACATGGGAAATGATGGTTGTACAACATGCCACAGCCATGTTTTTCTCAACAAACATATAACAACGTAGAATTATTTTTTCCCACGATCTGAAGAGATTCAGGTGTGTTTGAAATGTTGTTTTCATGTTTTCAGTCTTCTTTTCAAAAATGCATTTTTTTTGAAAATAAAATAAAATTTATAACATAAAACTTAAGGGTGTTTTTGTCGTCCTTTAAAAATTAAATTATTTGCTACAATATCAATTCTCTACCACACATTCACGCAATAAAATATTTTACGCACAAATCAATAAAGTTTTTTTAAATTTTACCCACACATTCTCCAAAAAATACTATTCAAAACTCTATTCTTTCTCCCATAATGGGAGACAAACAGGGGCTAAAATGATTTTTGACATTGTTTTAGATTGAACGCTTAAAACTCGTTAAATTAAAATTCAAATTAAAACAAAAAACAATTTGCCCTCTTTTCACTCAACGTAAGGATCCCGCTCCTTTCTCACTTGCCGTGCCTTCTGCCAACAAGTCCATTCAGCGATGTCCTCCATCCGACGACATCCTCCACTCCGATGACGTACTAAACTTCTCTCTTAAAACCAAATAATCAAAGTTTCAAACACCTTCTTGTGTTGAAGTTTCTTCACGTATTCAACAATTGCAAGTCTCAAGGAATTCATATTTTCAAAACAAACAACTCCTTACTTTTGCATATTATGGGCGTGTTCGGTAGAGATTAAAATCGAATAAAAATTGAAAAATTAGCCGTTATTGTTGACTTTTATTAAATGAATGGACCCAATAACGGATATATTTTCAATTTTAATTGGATTTTAATCATAACCGAACAAGCCCTATACAAATAAAAATGAGATTTGAACCACCAACAGAATTGGAATCGAAACAGAATGATCAACCAATCTAAACATACTAATCACAAATGAAATTATAATTTGAGCTCACCAACTTCATGATGTGTCATTAAAACGAATTTACTCCTAAGATACTTAAAGGCAATCATCAATCATTTTTAAGGATAAAACAAATTTCATTTATT
>CAIGRK010108644.1:0-11244 GCA_903798315.1 Fraxinus greggii
AATCTCATAACTTTTCTTAATCAAATATATATTTATACCACATTCTAGACACGTCTAATCTCTTGTCTCTACAAGTGTGGAAGTATTTAACAAGAATGCTAAACTATCAAGAACACTAAACATGTTGTTACAATAAGAAATATACAGTACCATACAGGTTTATTATTTACACTTCCACGTACGTAACGCCTCCCTACGTCTCACCACTCACATATAGGGTACTGTTTGCTAACAGTTGTCATTCATATAATTTAGGTTTGTGGTTGAATTTCTATTCCAAGCGGACAATTAAGGGATACTTAGTTGACAAAAGAAGAGCCAATTGGCAGGGAAATGGAATTTATCATTTAGCCGGTTTATTCAAATCAATTGAGTAAATTGTAAAAATGAAGATTTTGATTCACCGTCGGTGCTGATGACCATATGCCAGATTTCTTCCGGGCATCATCTCCGGTGATCTTTGTATTGAGAAGGCACTTATGACTTACCAATAAATGGTTCCTTAGGCATGAATTTGTTTACCACTACATCTTCATCCTGTTTCTTTGACACATTCTCAGCCTTGGCAAGACTCTTTGTTGTGACCTGGGCTCTTATGGATACTGCCTTGGCACCCGAAGAAACATTTATGTATAACAATGATACCTGCACATATAAATAACCAAATCCATACTGTGAACTCAAACAAAATATTGGCTAAAAATCCTACAAACGAGAAGAGTTAATTGGCGATTGCCCGATATGACTTGTCTCAAATAATTCAAACAATGAATAAATGTATATTATTTCCTAAGATTGCTCCTGAAGTCCCATATTGTGAATTAAAATGAAGTAGTGGCAAAAATCCTACAAAATGTGGTAAGTTATTATATACCTTGTTGAATTTGACTCTTTCTCGTGAAACAATGGAGGTAGTTCTGGTTGGAAGGGAATGAAGAGAGAATAGAGCACTTACTGCAACAGCCATGGCCGTATGTTGAGCCTGAGTAGAAGGGGCTAAAGAGGGAAAGGGGATGCAGCAAAAAAAATGTGGGCGATTAAAGAGGAACAGGTGAAGGAGCACGTGGTAAATTTTATTTCCTCAATAATTTAGTTAAACAAGTCACATGATTTTGCATATATAATGTCACGTACGTATCACCCAAATTGGTATGGTTGAATAGCATTTCTCAAAAGTGAATAGTGCCATTTTTTTGTTGGAATATGAATTGTGTGGAGGAAATTCCAGGGCCAATGCACTTGGCACTAGACTCAGATTTCCATAGTGGGGGATGTTGCATCTCTGTTTGAGGCTTGGAGAGGTATTGTTTACTAAATTGTCATCATTTATGGTTTCGTTTTGTTCACGTCATCTTTATTTTTATTTTTTTACTCTATCGCGTAGTTAAACAAATTGTACACTCTTTTTGTACATCAAATTTGACATTTCTTGATGCGTTAAAATTATAATCCTTAATTTGAATAAGTGATAATATCAAATTTGATGTACAAAAAGAATGTACATGTATCAGCTCTGATTTTTATTTATCCTTCATCATGTTTAACAGCGTAATAGAATTGTAACGTGTGTGGTACGCCCTTTAAAAGAGAAATAATCTATCGCTTGAACCTTTATTGTTGTGGGTTGTTACCATCACATTGGGGGTGTGTAGGGTACTTTCACTGGACATTTTGTTTTTCAATAAGGGTGGAGCATGTTACGTATGCTTTGTGAAAGTTAATTTTGTGTTTTTTTAACTCCACCATGTAAAATGATTTCGTTTTCCATTTTTCAACCAATTAGGCTGAGACATTTGGTTTAGCTTTTTCAAAGTTCCATCCACTTATATCGATCCATTTAGAAGAGTGCGTGAATTGTTTTTAGGTTTATTGTCCAAATCGAAGAAAGTACGTATAACACGCTCTTTGGAGCAAGTTTTTATGGCCCTCTGTTTCGTGTCCGTGATTGAAATTTGATTAGTTTTATTTATTTATTTATTTATTTTGATCTTGTGTATGGTAAAATGAGCTCTTTATTTTTGGTTTTTGTATGTTGATTCCATTTTTGGGTTTAATATCACTCTCCAGATGTAATCACATTTCTCTAAATTCCTAAAAAAGAGTTTTATGTTTGTTTTAAAAAAATGGGCAAGTTAAGTTATACGTGTTGCCGAGAATAAATTATTTTGATTTTTTGTTTTTAGTTTCATGGCTTCTTGATTCAATGAGCTTTTTTGTTATTGTTTTTATTGGAGAAAAATTATTTACACTAAAAAAGTTGTTGAAAGTGATAAGAAAGTGGTGAACGAAATCACATTGACTCCATCCTATAAAATCACAAAAAGAAAGTCAACATGCGGTAGGAATTATGCTCAATGGAAGAGAATTATCCGCAAGTTGGATTTGGGGGATCATTTAACCGACAATCCACTTCCACAATCTGATACTAATCTTGGGAATTGAAAAAACAGCTGGTGGAAGATGATAAACTCTTTAATCATATTCAAAATATCATTGACTCAGACAATGTAATCAATCATTGTGATACTATAAAAGAATTGTTGGACTATCCAGTTTGACCAAAAAAATCCAAAAACTGATTTATATTCGTGTGGAATGTGAATCGACATTGTGATACTATAAAAGAATTGTTGGGCTATCTAGTTTGACCAAAAAATCCAAAAACTGATTTATATTCATGTGGAATGTGAATCGCACCGCCAACCTCCTGCATAAATTTCACATCTTTTATCACTTGAGCATTTTATCTAATTTAATAGAAAACCTCTTCAGGTAATACCATTCAATCTTCTCATCCTCCATTAGAAGAAATTATTGTTCCACACAGAACTACTGAAATTATTGCTTCTCCTTTGAAAAAAAACTGATCGACCTGATGAGTCTTTTGTTAATACAAAATATTCAATCTCAGAACAATTATACTAATATTGTTCTTCAATCTATATGTACTCAGTTAAACAGAACTGAAACTAATTCGTTGAAAATCTAGCTGATTGAAAAGAAGAGGTTGATCTAGATCTATCATCAGATCTAGAAGAATTGGATCTTTGAAAAGTACATGAAATTGAATTATTTGTTCAGAATTTTGTGCATTTTCAAACTCCCATTGTAAAACCTTTTCTTGATGATTCCAAGGAATTCTCTTTGGAATCATGACATTTGAATGAAAAGGATCAACTTCAACCAATAGACTTTCATCAAGAGCACGAATATTGAGTTGAGTGTTTAAAAGTTTGTAATAACTCTATAGATCAGAGCAAAAGCTTTTGAACAATCATCAACCTCAAAGTTTTTTGTTCGAATTCGAAGATTTAGAGCATTAAGAATACCCCCATCTTGAAGACTAAAGATTTAGAGTATTAAGAATAGCCCCATCTTGAAGACTAATAGAAAAATTTGGATAACAGTTTGAAAATACTGGACCACTCTCGAGATTAGACTCAAACATGGACATTAACGAATTTTCAAATCTTAATATCCTTTTATCTCTTAAGGTTATAAGAACAGGAATGTCAAGACCAAGTTTAAACAAAGGTTTGATAGCAACTTGAACAAGACCAATATGAATATATTGAAATTTCTTCATGTATTCAAGGATAGATTCATTTGAGAGTAAATTGATAGAAAATGTTTGATTTTAACAGGAACAATTTTTTCTAAAGTTTTGATTACATAACTTTGAGTAAAATCAAATTTTCCTACCTCGTAGATAGAAACTCTTTTCAACTTTTGGGCAATTTTGAAGAGTTTGCTTCATTTTTACAATTTGAAGCTCTTTTGAATTGATATTACTTGAAATATCATTTGGAGTAGATGTAGATGCAATATGGTCATCCTTTCTTCAATATTTTCTTGAAAATAGTTTGACGATTTATTATCACTACCTTTTGAACCACTACCTTTACTAAACTAATTAGACATGAAAGACACAAATGAATAGTAAAAAGGAACAGTAATCTTACTATTGAAAACAAAATGTTTTCAGATAGAGTGATGCAATGCAAAGCCAACAACGGGAGCACCAAACTGATTGCAAAGCCTCAAAAGATGTACTGCAAAAAGATGTAAAAACCCTTGTTTCCAAACAATTTTTTGCAAGATGGCAAGCAATCCTATCTTGATTTGATTTTCAAATTCTAAATATACAAGGGTCAAACTTTCTTGCAAACTTCCTTACTAGAGAGTATATACAAAGTAAGTGAGATGAGTTCTTCAGAGAAAAAGAAGAACAAGCAAAAGATTCAAATTCCTCTCAATAGTATTGATGATTAAATTCAAAATTCCAATAGATGATCTTGAAGGAGGATTGATTTTTTCGAAGCCATATTGTTCACAGAATGATCCGAGTTCTTTACGCCCTTCAGATTTTTCTGAATTTAATTTGGCTTTAAGTTTGAGATCAGTACAGAGAGATAATCCTTCTTGATTAATAAAACAGATCATTTCTCCATAGGTAAGATCATCAAAAGAAATGGAATGTTCTTGATGATTAGTTTTTGATATCATTTCTAACCTTTTCAGCGAAAATCTTAGGAAGTCGAGAGATAAATCTTTCTTTCCAATAGGATTGATTACAGTCACTACGTATAAAGACACGAGCTGAAAATTTGTCTTTATACCATCGAAAATCTTGAAGAGTCGGACAATTGAGGTTTATAAGACTTTGTGCATATCTTTCTTGAATATCAATGGGAATTCCAACAAAATGTTTGATAATTTTAAAAACAAGGGTTGCAAAACTATCATTAGTTCCGTCATTTTTAACAGCATTTGCAATTCTTTTCTATCTTATTCAAGAAGATAATTGAACCACCAACTTTTGAGTTGTCCGGCAAAACCATAAATAATATTGTTTGTAGCCAAATGTTTGTAAAATTTTCTTGTCAAGTCCAAAAAACTCGAACCAATTTTGAAACCATTTAGGAAAGTTTGTTGGGCAATTTTGATGGAAAAGAATAAACCGGGAATGAGTCACTGGTCTAAAGAAGAAAACATTGAACCACGCCTCTTTGTAGTTTAAGTAATTTGAAATCTTTTCATGACATCATTTATATTGAAGGGTTCAGGAGTTGAGGATGAAGGAAGAAGAGAATTAAACTTATTTTTCAATTTTTGATCAGGAATTTGATCAATAATTTCTTTAATAAGTTCTTCTTCTTTAGTGATAATATTTATGGCTTTACAGCCACAAACTTCTTTACTTTGGTTGGAAGATGAAGACGAATTTGAACTATCATCAAAATCAAAATCTTCTTGATTTTGAAAAACTTATTCAATTTCAGGATTTGAAGAATCGGAATCGGAATTGATAAGATCGAGAAGTTCAAACTTAGTATCTTCATCACATTGAAGGTTACTAATCTTGCTCTTACGAGGACATTTGTCAAATAATGACCGGATTTGTTACATTTTAGATCTTTTAGATCATTGTACTAAAGAAATTCAAGATCTTCTTGATAAAAGGCTTATAAGACCAAGCAAATCGCCTTGGACCTGTTCAGCCTTTTATGTCAATAATTCAGCCGAGATTGAGCGAGGAGCCCCTCGTTTAGTTATCAATTATAGACCTCTCAATTCTGCTCTACAATGGATAAGATATCTGTTACCTCAAAAGAAAGATCTATTAAACAGACTACTCAAAGTTGTTATTTTTTCCAAATTTGACATGAAGTCAGGATTTTGGCAAATTCAAATTAAAAAAGAAGATAGACACAAAACTGCGTTCAATATTCCTTTTGGTCAATATCAATATACCAAACTCGGCCCATGCCAAGGGAGGAGGTTGTCGGAGTAGGATAATAATTTGTTAAAACTAAAATCTATGAATTGAAACAAGAAATTGAAATTGAAGTTCTCTTTTATAAATATAAATATTGAAATTACATTGAAAATTTTGAATGATGAAAGAAATTCAAAAAATACAAGATTTTTAATCTAACTTTCTTGTGAAGCTGAGATTTAACTCCAAGGCTAAAACCGCTCTGCCTCAAACCTCTAAATGAGGCACAATATATGGAGGTTCCGGACTTGAAAACTTCTTGAATTGAATTGAGAATCTTGAACAGTTGATTGATAGAAGTTGTCTCCCATGTGTTGTCCTTCCTTTCCATGCTTTTTGAAAATTTTGACAACTTTTATAAAAGTGGCTTTAATAAAATTGTTTTTCCTTTGTATGTAGGCAAGGCTGGCAGGAATAATTTGTTAGCTGGCAGACACATTTTGAACATCATTTCTTTTGATTTTTAAACTCGATATTTTATGAGATCATCTAGAAAACTGGGTTCATGTAGTAATTTTGAAGTGAAGTTTCTTGAGTTTCTTCGTCAATTAAATCATCAATATTATAACCAAAGCACATGTCTTCATTGCTTTGTTCATAATCTTCTAATTCTGAAGGAGAGTATTTTGATCCTGATTTTGAACTTGATCTTTTTGAAGAGGTTCCAATAAGAGCTGCAATTTTGTCTGAAACTATTTGGAGTTCTTCTGGAGTAGAAAACTATTAAACATTGCAAATAGTCTGGATTTTTCAGTAAGAAAAATCGGCATTTTTGTCAATTTCCTTTTGAGATAATTTTGGAATGCCGATATTCCTTCGTTCTTGCATCCATGAGTTGACTGCTATAGGACAGCAATTTGTTTCGTTGAAATTTGACCACCATTTAATTTTGAAACGTCTAACAATTCTTTTGACATTGAATTCTTAAATTCTTGTGGATTTTGATTTTGAATCAAGTGGAAATCCCAACAGAATATCCACGACACTTTGAGATTATAAGCAAATTGGAACAAAAGATTTTATTGAGGCTTTAAAAATGTTTGTCAGAGTTACCTTTGATAAACCATCAGCCTTTTCAAGTGCTTTTCAAAAATCCAATTTCTAGATCCGATGATAGATCTAGAGCAATCTCCTCTTTTCAATCAGCTAGATTTTCAACTTCCTCCATAAAGGGGTGAATTTTGACCCAAAAATTCCGAAACCTTTTTATCAAAATGAAGGATCTGACAAAGAAGAAGTAGTTGTAGTAGTAGAACATCCTACTTTTCCTACTTTATAAGGTATGATTCCTCCTCAATCTGAAAAACTTGATCAACAATGTAATGTTATTTCTTCTCTTATTGATAGAAGAAATGAGTTCAAAACTGATCAAACTCCTGACGTCAAAAAATTTTGGTGTCTTATCAAAAAATATTTTTCTAAAAAACAAATTGAATCTTATTGGAAAGAATTTGATAACTATCCAGAAGATATTAGTTTTTATGAATAGACTTATTTCAAAGTTTTCAAAAATAATTTCCTTGTAAAAACAAAACTATTCAAAATATAACTTCTTCAAAGAAGTCCTGGAAAACCTCTTCAGGTTTCCATTCAATCTTCTCATCCTCAATTAGAAGAAATTATTGTTCCACATGGAACTACTGAAATTATCGCTTCTCCTTTCAAAAAAACTGATTGTCCTGATGATTCTTTTGTTAATACAAAAAATATCAAGAATATTCAATCTCAGAAATATTATACTAATATTGTTCTTCAATCTATGGGGTACCTTCTTTCTGCCATTTTCATGATATCCCTCCTCCTAAGAAACTTGATTCTAAGGAAAATGTTCTTAAAGAACTTTCTTCTCAATTTGCTAAGCTCTCCACGACTTCAACAAATATCAATACTATTGACGAAATTGAGTCTCAGTTTATTGAAGAAGCTGGTTTACAAGTCTATGAAATTCGTGGACAAAAACTTCAAAGTTCTCAACTTCCAACATATTATTCTCATCCTTCTCCTCCTGATCTGCTCTTCAAAGAAGAGACCAAAAGATCCCTTTCATTTGATGGAAGTTCAATTGTTGAATGGAATGTTGATGGACTTTCTGAATATCAAATTATTCCAATTACTTGAAAAAATGGGTATTTACTTTAATGCCTATTTGTGTAAAGGAATTGACAAACATTTGCCTACAAACTATTTATGGTTTTGCCGGACAACTCAAAAGTTGGTGTTCAATTATCTTGAAGAATATAGAACTGAAATTGCAAATGCTGTTAAAAATGACGGAACTAATGATAGTTTTGCAAGCCTTGGTTTTGCCCAACATTTTGTTGGAATTCCTGTTGATATTCAAGAAAGATAGGGACAAAGTCTTATTAACATCAATTGCCCGACAATTTTTAGTGGTATAAAGACAATTTTTAGCTCGTGTCTTTATATGTAGTGATTGTAATCAATCATGTTGGAAAGAAAGATATATTTATGGACTTCCTAAGCTTTTTTTGCCAAAAAGGTTAGAAATGCTATCAAAACCAATCATCAAGAACATTTCATTTCTTTTGATGATCTTACCTATGGAGAATTAATCAATTTTATTAATCAAGAAGGATTATCTCTCGGTAATGATCTCTCTGTAAGGAAAATTAAAGTCAAAAAGATCTGAAAGACGTAAAGAACTCGAATAATTTTGTGAACAATATGGCTTCGAAAAAATCAATCCTCTTTCAAGATCAAAAAAATCCCATTCAAAGAAAAGGTTTTCTCAAAAATACTTCCATAAGAAAAGAAATTTTCAAAATAAAAATTCTCGAAGTTTTCCTTCTAAAAATTTTTCAAAAAGAAAAATTTTCAAAGAAAACTTCAATTGTTACATGTTGGAAATATAACAAATCTAGTCATTATTCTAACAAATGTCCTCTTAAGAGCAAAATTAGTAACCTTCAATGTGATGAAAATACTAAGCTTGAACTTCTCAATCTTATCAATTCCGATTTCGATTCTTCAAATCCTGAAATTGAACAAGTTTTTCGAAATCAGGAAGATTCTGATTTTGATGATAGTTCAAATTCATCTTCATCTTCCAACCAAAGTAAAGAAGTTTGTGGTTGTAAAACCATAAATGTTCTTACTATAAAAGAAGAACTTATCGAAGAAATTATTGATCAAATTCCTGATCAAAAATTGAAAAATAAGTTTAGTTCTTTTCTTCCTTCATCCTCAACTCATGAACCCTTCAATTTAAGTGATGTCATGAAAAGGTTTTTAAAATTCAAAATAAAACATCTAAAGTTTATTGTTATGACTTACATTCAGAAATCAATATCATGAAAACTCAAATTTCCAATCTTGAAAAACAAATGCAAGATGTTAAGATGGAAGTTGTTCATCTTAAAATCAAAGATTCTGAGAATCAATTATCTTCTTCTTCTTCTGAAGATGATGATGATGATGATACTTCTCATGCATATCATTCAAATTCTCATCATTCTAATTCCAGAAGTTCTCATTCAGAATCTTCTCCGAAACTTCCTACTGAAGACGAAAAGATTAATGTTATTAATCGTATTCAACTTCAAAAGTAGTATTGTACTGACTATTGTAGTCAATAAAGAGTTCAAACTTCATACTGAAGTTTTAATTGATTCTGGAGCGGATCAAAATTGCATTAGGGAAGGACCCTACAAAATACTTTGAAAACACTACTGAGTGACTTCATGGAGCTAGTGGTAAAAAACTTGATATTCAATATAAACTTTCAAAAGATCATGTTTGTAATTCAAATATTTGTTTCAAACATATTTTTTATTTAGTAAAAGATTTAGATGAAAAAAAAATTCTTGGTACTCCTTTTATTGTCCTAATTTATCCTTTTAAAGCTGATTCAAAAGGATTAACAACTACAATTTTTGAACAAGAATTTATTTTCAAATTTACAAACCCTCCTTTTAAAGATGTAAATATGTTAAAAGATGTTTCTATTTCAAAAGTAATCAATATTTATATTTATAAAAGAGAACTTCAATTTCAATTTCTTGTTACAATTCATAGATTTTAGTTTTAACAAATTATTATCCTGCTCCCACAACCTCCTCCCTTGACCTATGCCGAGTTTGGTATCAAAGCCATAAGAGAAGTGAGAGGAGACTGTGTCATACTATTGCCTTCATTGTGTTTAGGTTAGGTTGATGCTTAGCATGGATGTCAACTGAATAGCATTGATCGGCCGTATTACCGAGGTAGGCGTTGAGGTGGTCCCGTTGTTGGCTTTGCTACATCACTCTGTCTGAAAACATTTTGTTTTCAACAGTAAGGAAATCGGCCTTTTTTGTCAATTTGATAATTTTGGAATGCCGAAATTCCTTTGTTCTTGTACCCATGAGTTGACTGCTTTAGGACAGCAATTTGTTTTGTGGAACTTTGACCACCATTTAATTTTTGAAATGTTTAACAATTCTTTTGACGTTGGATTACACCCTTGGGAAGAAAAACGAATGTATATTTCAAAAATAGATTCATTCGAATCAAAATTCAATTACTTGGACTACAAAAAGTCGTGGTTCAATGTTTTCTTCTTTAGACCAGTGACTCGTTCCTGGTTTATTCTTTTCCATCAAAATTACCCAACAAACTTGCATAAATGGTTTCAAAATTGGTTCGAGTTTATTGGACTTGATGAGAAAAGAAAATCTTTTTATCCAATTTGTTCATAATCTCAAAGTATCATGGATTTTCTGTTGGGATTTCGACTTGATTCAAAATCAAAATCCACCAGAATTTAAAGAATTCAACATCAAAAGAATTGTTAGACGTTTCAAAATTAAATGGTGGTCAAACTTCCACCAAAAAATTGTTGTCCTAAAGCAGTCAACTCATGGGTGCAAGAACAAAGGAATTTCAGCATTCCAAAATTATCTCAAAAGGAAATTGACAAAAAGGCGGATTTTCTTACCGAAAAATCCAGATTATTAGCAATGTTCAATAGTTGTTCTACTTCAGAAGAACTCCAAATGGTTTCAAACAAAATTGCAACTCTTGCTGAAGCCTCTTAAAAAAGATTAATTTCAAAATCAGGATCAAAATACTCTCCTTCAAATTCAGAAGATTAACAAAGCAATGAAAACATATGCTTTGGTTATAATATTGATGATTTAATTTACGAAGAAACTCAAAGAAACTCCGCTTCAAAATGACTACATGAAACCAATTTTTTCTAGATGACCTTAGAAAATATCGGGTTCAAAAATCAAAAGAAATGATGTTCAATATGTTCCTGCCAGCTAACAAATTATTCCAGCCAGCCTTGCCTACATACAAAGGACAAACAACTTTATTAAAGTCACTTTAATAAAAGTCATCAAAATTTTCAATAAGCAGGGAAAGGAAGGTGATGAGGTTAATGTGGAGGAACAGACGCTTGCATATTTGGAATGATTGGATGGTCGGTGCGCAAAGAAATTGACGTAACTTTTGCATACGGT
>CAIGRK010108684.1:0-18593 GCA_903798315.1 Fraxinus greggii
AACTTCTCAACACCATTTCAACATTATTCTAACAATATCAGCTTATCAATTCCAATTTAAAATCATTTCTATTTTGTCAACAACAATCAACTAACGTGCAACGCACGTTTTCCTCACTAGTGATCAGAAAAACGGCAACTCAGCAAAGTAAAAGAATTGATAGAAATGTTAGACTGAAAATTTTATATGTAGTTGATGTAGACAAAATCGAATCATTTCCTATGTAAACCACATTCCATGGAAAATGTTAATCCCAAAATTCTGAACTAACCAAATTATTCAACCTCCAAAGTCAAAAACCAAGAGAAAAAATTTGTAAACTAATATCAACATAGAACAAAAGGAGAAGAATAAGAAGTATATAAAGAACTTATCTACCTAGAATGACACTAAAAGTTACATTGTTTGAGGTTACAGCATCATGATTCCCATTCCACATATCTGCATTCCCAAAATGTCTCATTGAAGTAAAATTAGGTCGTCTTGGCATAGGCAAAGTTGCATTCTCACTCTCCAACATCAATACAGCGGCCGGCATGTTCGGTCTGTGACTTGCTGTGTCTTGAACACACAACATGCCTACATGTATGAATCGAAGCACTTCTTCTCGGTTACATGAGTTTATGATGGAAGGATCGACTAACTCAATTGCTCGGCCTCCGTCCCAAAGATCCCACGCCTACAACAGGGAAAAATTGGACGGTTGTGATCAGAACATATAAGTAATGTCAAAGTGGGCCAGTCCACCAAGGTTTCGCAAGGAAAGAACATTTAGAAGTAAGACTTAAATAGACTTACATATCCAATAATGTTCGAGTGATCTGTTTTGCGAAAGCTAGTGTTCCTTCGGCCAGATACTATCTCTAATAGCAATATCCCGAAGCTGTAAACATCTGACTTCACAGAAAAGAGGCCTTCCATTGCATATTCGGGCGCCATGTAACCACTGCATCAGACGAAATTTTAGTTGATGCATACTCTCTGCACAAGCAAAGAAACAAAAATAAAAAATCATGTGCAAGACTAGTATTACTTACTATGTGCCCACAACCCTGTTTGTATTCACTTCATTTTGGTTCCCTCCGAATATTCTGGCCATGCCAAAATCTGAAATCTTTGGGTTCATTTCTTCGTCTAATAAAATGTTGCTAGCTTTTAGATCCCTATGTATTATTCGAAGTCTTGAATCTCGATGCAGATAGAGAATCCCTCTTGCAATTCCTTCGATAATAGCGAAGCGTTTCCTCCAGTCGAGCTGGGCTTTCTTAGCAGGATCTGTAAAAAGTTTGACAATGAAAGCCTAAATGAACTTTCTGGGCTAAACTATGCAGCATTACCAATTCATTCTTACAGTTTAAGAATAATTGACCAAACAATCCAAAAAACTAACCAAAAAGAAATGAATCCAAGCTTTTGTTAGGCATGTACTCGTAAAGTATCATTTTTTCTTCTCCTTCGATGCAGCAGCCCAAAAGTCTTACAAGATTTCTGTGTTGTAATTTAGCCATTAGTGTAATTTCATTCTTGAATTCCTCTAAACCTTGACTGGATTTTCTAGAGAGCCTCTTTACAGCGATTTCTTGATTCCCTGGTAGCGTGCCCTGAAGATAAAACCGAAAGATTAACTTCATACAATTAGACAGAGAAGAAAACATAATATTCCTCTTCTACTGAAGTGAAACTACCTTGTAAACATGTCCAAATCCTCCTTGTCCAAGTTTGTTCTCATCCGAGAAGTTGTTTGTAGCCGTGGCCGCACACGAGAAGTTGAACAAGGCTAATTCAGTTCCAGTTCCTGGTGGCCCTTCAACACTAAGGTCACCCGGTCCAGAAAATTCGCTGGAAAACTCACCACTTGGACTGAATTTTGGCATTTCATTGTTCTTCTTGGTTAAACGGTCTATGTTAAACACTAGTGTTAGAATTGTACATCTCTATGGTTAAGTTTTAAGTCTGTACTAATTATACGGCAGAATTTTACCTCCTAATTTCATTTTGCGCCTGCAGAGCCAGATTGAAGCACTTAGACAAAAGATTCCCCCCAAAACAACTGCTATAATAACAACTTTCATCACCTTACTGTTGCCACCTGTTTTGAGATAAAATCGCAAACCAAAGAACTACTTATCAATTTCTCAAAAATGCGAAGGAAAATAAATTCACGAAGGTGAGGTAACAGACGGAGAGGCAACTCGTTGTACTAAAGAAACTCGAAATCAAGACTTGAGAAAACATTGATACAAGCAAAATATGATAGATTAATCATATAGGCCAGTTGCCACAATTAAGTTAATCCAAAAGGCAAATCTAATGCAGGCATTTACAGTGAAATTCTTCAAGTTAAGCTAAGGGGAATGCTATCAGAAATTCAGGAAATTGGGAAACTATTAATACATATATACGATTTATATTCATATTAGCAAACAAAATCTCTATAACACTCTCAGTCCACATAGATAATGTTTGATATGATGGACCGGATAAGATAGGATGGTGCATGCCATAAAAGTATATCGTACCTAATTCAGAACGGTCAAGACGAACAAACAGAGTGCTACCGCCTTCATCAAATTGTACAAGGTCGATAAATTCTCTACCCCAAATCATGCAATTTATGCCACTAACAAAAGCATATGCAGTGCAAGAACAATTCTCCAAACACTTATTTTCACACTCCTTAACATCTTCTGGTCCCACATAATCCACAAAATCGGGCAATTTCACTTGTTCAGCCTTGAAAAAGCCATCTCTTTTCTCCTCAGATAAACACTCCATATTTTTCCTCCTCGTGCATCCACCTGACCACTTCCCTCTAGTCCATTGATCCAAATCATGGGGTACAAACCCTTCAATACAACTACAAACTGGCCTCTTCTTGTTATCACATTTTCCAAAAGGTCCACATTTGTTATACTGATCACATTCATTATCAACAGGGTGTGATTGTATCAAATCCCATTTTTTGAGCCCATCATTCCATCTTTCTTGCCTTTCGATTCCATCCCATCGAATCCAAAACTTGATCAAATCAGTACTATTCGAGGGAGTATATGTGAAGTACCATTTTCCATCACCGTCATTGTTTAGCTTAAATCCATACAAATATATAGCCCTCATCCCTGGAACACCAATAAATATTAGTCCATTCCAATTCCCACTTCTCCATTTTCGACTAGTCCCTTCCCATATCACGATCTGAGGCGATCCACGAGGATCAACGCCTAAAGAGTACTTTCCAACACTCGGATCACTAGCATTTCTCCATGAAGTGAAAACGTGCCTCTCCCCTTCACTGAGATTTATGTAAACTCGCATACCGGGTAAAAATGTATCTGTAGGATGAAGAAAACTCTTCCATAAAGCCTTATTTGGATCACCACTCCCATGACTCCCAAAAAGAACAAGATCACCAGTATCCATTAAAACAGCAGAGGAATTATCTGATGCAACTGTTGCATTGGTGGACCAGGTCACATCACCATTTCCATTCAATATGATCAAATTCCCATCATTCCCAATTCTTAAATCTCCACCGTTGCCACTGATGGGATTTTCTCTATTTGCCACCCACACCACTGTTTGATTTTCAACATCATTGTACCAGATTCCAACATACCTAAGATCAGAATCCTCTGGACTAAAGAATCCCAATACAAATCTCTCTTCTTTTGATATAATTTCTTCTCCGTCTCTTACAGATTGGCCTCTTTTAATTCGATTTTCAGCAGAAATAAATACAGAAAATATACAAAAACTAATCAATAAATAAATGAAGAGATTACTGCAACTTCTGGAATCTGAGGCCATTTCAGAACTTGAAAATTCCTAGACATTCAAGTATGGATATTTTTTCAGTTGGTTTGAAAAGAGGGTGTTTTATGGCCGCCCTCTGAAGATATGTGTGGCTTTTTAAAGTTGAGAAGATTGAATTGACTGCAAAGTACTCTTTTTTTGAAGATTCTTGGTTGACCTACACTGAGAGATTCTGACAATTCGTCTGCAGCTTTCTTATACACTCTTTCTCACACAAATATATAGCACCAATTTGACCTCTTTATTTGATATTATTATTTTTTGAACAGTATTTGTAAGAATATGTGGCTAAAAAATATATGGTTCCGTTTGCCAATATTAATATAGAATGAGAATGAAAAATATAGTTGTTATTGGATTCCACACAAGAGATAGAAATTTAAAATTGATAATTTGATGTGATGAATAATTGTCATATTTTTCATTTTTATTGATGATTTAGGAGAAACAAATAGGGGCATAATATTATTTTATTAAAAAATACACAAAAAAGAAAGAAAAAAATTATAATTTAGAATCAAACAAATGAGAGAGAGAGAGAGAGAGAGAGAGAGATTACTTCCTTTTAAATAAAACTCTAAAATTTGGTAAATTTGGTGCTTGTTTGTCATCTATTTTTGGAGAAGAAATTGTATTTTGAATAGTATTTTTTGGAGAATGTGTGGTTGAAAAGTAAAATAATTTTATTGGTTTGTGTGTAAAATATTTTATTGGGTGAATATGTGGTGAAGAGTGTTTACTGTAACAAACAATATTTTGATAAAATAGATGACAAACAGACCCTTGGGCAAAGAAAGTTGATTATGACACAGTCTACAGCTTTGACAACGTGTACAGAGACAAACATGCGGAATTCAGAGTGATAATGGCAACATTGGTCCTCGATATATTGATCTAGTGACAAGTTGGTCCACAATTATTACAATAAAGTGAATTATAGTTTAACATTAGTCCCCCAATTTCATGAACATTTTCTCTTTCGTGTTTTTCAACTTTATTAATCTAATTAACATATCATGGTTGTATCAATCTTGCTTATTTAAAAAACAGTATGTCAACATGTGTAAGTATCTCCAATGCAATAGTAAATTGCTTATAAAATTGTATCACATAAATAAAAATAGATGGTATTTAAAAAAATTCCATCTCCGTCAAGTGGACGTGGCAGAGAAAACAATAGATGTATAATACTCTGTTTATATTCAAAAGGTATTATAACGAACTCGTTGTTTTCACTACGTCCCTTGGCTTGACCTTCAGTTGATGATAACAAGATCTTAGATCAATCTTCAATGAAACATTGGCTCCTTGCAATTGATCTAATAGACCCTCAATTCTAGAAAGTGGATATATGCTCTTAACGCTAATACAATTTAGTCCGTCGATGTATATCCTCATCGATACGTCTTTCCTTTTAACAAACAAGACATATGCGTCCTACTATGATGAAATGCTAGGTCGGATGAAACCTTTCTCTAATAGCTGTTGGAGTTAGACTTTCAGCTCTTGAAGTTCCATTTGAACCATTGAATAAGGAGCCTTGGAGACTAGAGTGGAACCGGGGATGAGGTTGATGGTAAACTCGACCTTCTTGCGGGAAGAATTCCATGAAGATCTTCAATACAAACTCACTTGTCAATACATAATCGAAAGATGATAAAATAAATAATTATTTCTACAAAAAGTAATTGGGACCTGGAGCTGAAATCCTAAATAAAGTCTAGGCCATAACTTGGTGCAAATCGGGCCATACCAACTTATAGCGATAAGAGCCGATTATTATTACTATAGGTGTCAAGTAAAAGTGGAATAAATGTACGCAGATGAGACATCTTAAGAGATCAGTAAACTTGACATTTGTTTCTGCATAACTTGATCAATTTAATCTGAGACTCGTAATCTATTTCATTGTTCAAATATTTGACAATATTAAAACCCACTATTCAATTCGTTGACAATATGAAAAAAAATAAATAAATTAAAAGTTGTGCCCTCCCTCTCTACCCGTCGAATTGCGCATGGATTTGGAAATATTCAACTGTGGAGGTACTTCCCCGTCAACAGTTATAGGTTCTTATTCAACGTGTGAAATTTTGGATCATCAACCGATTTAAATTGGTGAATCTGAACTCCCTTGGGGAAAGCATTAATGTAGACGTTAAAATTACGCGAACATTTCACGTCTTGAAGCTACAGAAAACATGTCAAACAACTTAACAGTTAGCTTTAATTCAATTGAAGATTTTAGCGTCTAAATTCACGATTTTCATCGCGTTGGGATCCAAATTTACAAATTTAAATATATTGGGATTCAAACATCACTTTTGAATGTTGAAAATACCACGCTCTGCTAAAAGTTGGAGAACGTAGCCCTAATTTACCAAAAAAAAAAGGCATTTGGGAAATTTTTCTCTCAGATTTTCACATTCAATTTCCTATTATAAATAGTCACTTTAGGTTTAGTTTTCATTCACTCGAAAATAATTTAGAACAAAAAATATACTAAGATCCATCTTGTTATAGGAAAAGATTGCGTTCCCGGCGCGCCAAGAAGGGCATATCCCGCGATTAACCTCCTCAAGTCACTGAGGCACCCGGGGCTCTGGGCCCAGGTATAGTCCGACGCAAGTTGGGAAGTTGGGTCATAAAAAAAAAAGAAAAAAAATTGCGTTCCAACTTAATCCGTCAGAAAAAAGATTAATACAATCTCGGACTTAAATCACCTAAAAAAGTTATTCACATAGATAGTAATATTCAGGCAAATTATAGAAAAAGTTATTCAAATATTAAATATGATCTGCTCGAACGTGGCTGGAAATATCGACCTGATAATTAAAAATCAATTATAATCAGAAATTTCAAAGTTATTGCAAAATAAAATGCCAGTAATTGACTCAATTTTAGATTTTTTCTAGAATATTTTCAAAATATTAAACTTCTCCTAGAAGTAGTTCAGATATTGCTTGTCATGACAAAACTTGGTACATGTAATTCAACTGATTTTTCGGAGAAATTCAGCTTTTAATTTTACGACATATTTCGAAATATAAATTGAAAAATATTGAAAGAAAAAATATCAAAAAAATATCAATATCAATTTGCTATGCCTAATTTCAAAACTTCACATGTCTAATGAACCCTCGCTTACAGCTTTCAATGAATTTATCGTTGAATCATTTTGTCTAAAATTTAAATTGAGTCGAAACATATTTTTTTAGTCCATATTTGATCCCTATTTTCTTTTCAGTTCATTTTAATTACAAATTTCATAGAACCTACACCTTTTATTGAATTTTCGACCACGCATTTCATTAACTTTTATCAAAATATATTAAAAATTTAAATTTTCACTAAACCAAATAGGAACTTATTTATATTTGTGTATTTAAAACTTGTAGACTAAAATCACTCCAACTACTTAAAATTTCACAATTAAACTGCAGTAGTCTGTAAAACTTGAAGTCAAGATCTTCGTTCACTCCAATGTTACGTAAATCGATGATCATCGAAATAAATAGTATTAATAAAATTAAAAGCGTGAACGTGGATCCACCTCCCCAATCCCCAATATTTATATAGCGTGCCAAAAAAGTAATTGAAAATTGTTGCCATAAATAATAGTTTCGTGAGTAAGAAAGCTAGAAAATGCTTAGCATGAATACCAATCTGATATCTCAAACTAAGTTTCCATGCAGCTTCTTGCATACACACCAACTTTTCTTCTCCTCCTTCATAATTTTCTCCTCTTATAACATTATAAAATCCCTTCGTCTTTCGAGTTTCCAAAATATTCCCGAGAGTTTTCGAAAAGAGTTTCTGTTTCCGAGCAGTAATGGCGACTGAAAGTGAGGTTGTATTTGAAGATTTTTTCCCGTCTATGGTAGAGAAACTGGGTGCAGAAGGTTTCTTAAACGAGCTGTGTAATGGGTTTCGCTTGTTGATGGATTCTGAGAAGGGAGTCATTACATTGGCGAGCTTGAAGAAGAATTCTGCAGTTTTAGGGTTGCATGGAATGAACGACTCAGATTTGATTTGCATGTTGAAAGAAGGTGATTGGGATGGTGATGGGTGTCTGAATCAGATGGAATTTTGTGTTCTTATGTTTAGATCGAGTCCTGATTTGATGAAAAGATCAAGAATGTTGTTTAAGGTTTTGCTGTAAATCAATGAATTTTATGTTGACATAAATAGATATTTCATTTCGTTTATTCATTATTACATTATTGTTAAATTGATCGACCGATGTGTATATATCTAATCCCCATTATTTTTTTTTTTTGCATAAATGAGTTTTTGAATAATAAATTTTTAGAGAGTGTATGATTAAATAGTAGGAAAAGATTTTAAATTTACGTGAAGAATATTTTATTGTGGGAATGTGTGATTGAAAATAATTATACTTCTTATACATCTTTCTTGACAATTTAAAAAAAAAATTTGTTTTTCGTCAAATAGTTCGTTTTTTGCGAACATGCTTTCTATCAATAAAGTGGCAAAAAGTAATGTACAAATAGCAAAATCTGATTGAAAATAAATATAAAAAAAATAAAAATTTTAAAATAATAATTGTCAAACAGGGACTAAATAATTTATGCTTCTTTCTATACAGATTAAAATGGCATTACCGTGTCAAGAGAATGATAGCTATACTAATTCGATATACTTTTAAGCCCACCCTCAATAAACTATTGAATTTTCATTTATTGACCCCAATCTTTTACAGAGTCGACCCCCCCGTTTTATAGTGTGTTTGAACCACATTATTTTGGAAGAATGCATTTTGAAACAGTAGATTGATGGAGAATGTGTGGTTGAAGAAGGAAAAAAATTTATTGATATGATGAAAAATATTATTTTATTGAAAAACGTATAGTTGAAAATGATTAAAATAATGAAAATGAAAATTTTAATGTTGCACAAACATAGGCTAAATAGATTTTGTCAATTCCTTTCACATTCATCCCTAGAGGTATAAGCAGTCTGAAATTGAGATCAACCGCACGTTTGAGCCATATTATTTTTCTCATTCTTCTACTCATTTTCAACTACACAGTCTTCAATAAAATAATATTTTAAATCATATCAATAATTTTTCCTTCTTTTTCAACCACATATTCCCCATCACATCAACAGTAAAAATGCATTCTTACTCCCAAAATGTGCACCAAACAGGGGCCAAGTCTTATTTTTCAAGCTATCAAATCAAGAAAGGTTCTAGCAACTACTATTCCATAAATGATGGCTAGCAATCATTAGGTACTTGTTCGGTAGAGATTAAAAGTCAATTAAAATTGAAAATATAGCCGTTATTGTTAGCCGTTATTGGATCTCACTCGTCTAATAAAAGTCAACAATAACGGCTAGTTTTTCAATTTTAATCCGATTTTAATCTCTACCGAACATGCCCTAGATCATAGACAACAGAGTATATGGGATTTTTACAATAAAAAACTGGAAGTACAAGTTTGCAAAGCATCAATTTGAAAGCTCAACTTGCAACAGCACATGGAAAGGAATAGAATGAAAAAAAATCATCTAAATAAAGTCACTCATTTCCAGCTACACACAGTGAAAGTATTCATAATTTCTCATAGGGCACAAATCAATATTCATCGAGATCACTCGACTAGCTCAGGAATACCCAGCTCTCTCCAAATCTCATTTGCTCAAGAAGTTTTATCCAAATCTGCAGTATATATAAATGAAAGGATGAGAAATAGTGAACAAAAGTATCAAAGATCGTCTGGTAGAAGAGATGCACGATTAATATCTTACGCTAGGAATCACTAAATCAAGGATATATATATATATAGGTCCGGATTATTACTGAAATGTTATCACACATCCTTAATTCATGGTAACTAAAACATTCAAAGAAATTCTAATCAATGAAGTCACGGAGGCAAACGGACCGATGAGCTCCCTTGGTCAACAAAGCTGGTGATAAACTGTATGGAACCTTTGTGGCACTCATCTTCAGCCCAGTGCAGTCAAATTTATCTTCAAGAATCACTTAGTGAAGACACTTCAAAAGCAAAAAATTAAAAAATGTCTACGGATTTGGTATCCACTGGACCTTTTCCTCTATAATAAATCGTACATGGAAATTTGTAATGTTCCCACAGGTCTTGAATATAAAATAACAGCAAGTATGTCATGAGACGTGGCTTACATTATCAAAGGTCTTCATTGATGTGGAACATATTTAGTTTACCTTTACCTTCATTCTTTTCTCATTCCATTTTCACTCCAGTTTCCTGACATCTTTTTAGAAAATAAACCATCGGATACTCTAAGGCTCATATTAGGAGTGAATTCCACAACGTAATGATACACTTGTGGAGCATTTCTACTTCTAAATTAAAAAATGTTTGCATCTTATAAATTAAATCTATTGTGCTAACCACCACAACAAACTATAAATTAGGGGTTGGTTCCATGTATCGTTTAGACCAATCCACTTTATTGCTAGATTTATTGGAAGATTTAAAGCAACTATCACAGGCATTGTCAGTTTTAATTTTCTTTCCCTATTTTAACACGTTTTATCGAAAATATTCTTATAACAGAAGCCTCTTTACATCTACGCAAAACATGTTCCAACCATCTAAACCGTCATTCTCTTGACTTATCATCAATCAACACCACCTCTACTTGTTGGCCTATATTCTCATTTCCTATATATACATATTAACAAAATCACTAGTATATTTTAATATCTTAATTTCCACAATGTTCATCTTTGGGGTTTTTTTCACAACCCAACACTCAATACCATAAACTATAGCACATCTAACTACTATTAAATAGATGATAGAACTACCAATGGAGATTGAAATAGAAGTTAGATGTGATTTTAAAGATTAGATTAATTTAGTTTAGTAGAAGTACGTTTGATTTTAACTGCTTCTTAATTTCTTTGCACTCTTATTCAATGTAAGACACCCTTGATTATATGAATAAATTGATTTCTTCTTTGCCCTAATTTCTTTTTTTCTTTGATCCCCTTTATTTCTTGTTCCTTTTGTCAAATTGGTACGTTCCTTGCGTCAACTAACCTTTCAACTTTATAGGATCACAGGCTTCCAGCATCAGTTTCATTCATCCTACCTGCTCCATTCCTATGCTAATTGAATCTAGATACCAAGATCATTTTTACGAAAGCACAATCTTTGAATGTACCGTTACATGTATTCCGTCTTGGTTCTACTCAACCTAAAACCTTTTGGGTTTCGAAGTAATGAAATATTGAATAAATTTTGAGCATTCTTAATTTCTGTCCAAACTCTTAGTACTCATTTAAATTAACAAGTTTCTGCTTCCTACTTTCTGGATTCAATGAATTTTTGAATCAATTAATGTGGTACTTTAGGAATGTGTCCAATTATATTTCCTTACAAAGGCTGTTAGCAAGCTTTTCTGAATCTAAAATCCTATTCATCACACTTCCAATGAATAACCCATCTTGTAACGACGACGGACTTCCCATCTTGCCCATTCAGGCAAAGGCATTAGCCTACGTGGACATGGATTGGGCCTCAACGTGGTTTTATTCAAATCCCAATGATTCGAACTACCTTTCACTTAAGAGAGACTTAAGTTGAATGTTGAAGAACCTAAGTAAATCCACGTACAGATCAACCCCCATAGCACGGTTACACATCTCTAAATCATTTCCAACCCTGGCCACAACAATCCTTTCGCACACTCGATCCCTCAACCATCAGGAAAAAAATTCCAAACTGTGGTCTTATCAGGAGTGGATTTGGGAGGGGCAGTCCTGGGCTATAGCCCACGAAGAACAAAATGTTAAAAAAGAGATTTATAACATTGGCCCATCATAAAATAACTTGTAGCCCACCTCAAAGAAAATTAGTCAGCTCCTTCCCGAGAAGAATTAGTTAGCCTAATTAAGTGCTTTCAATTTTAAGCCAATACCTATACCAATTATCCATAACGGTATAACCCAAGTTTCTCACCCCAAATTCAAATGTTCAAATTCCAATTGAACCCCAAAATTTCCAGCATTTCCCTTGTGCTTCCTTCAGTTAATATTTTCTCAATTTCTTTCCTTTTACAATCCATCCCTGCTCTGTTCCAAAATCCAAATCCAACCCCCACCCCTTACCCACAATCTATATTTGATAAAATATTGGATTTTCAAGCTTTCTACTATTCCTATCAAGATTCTTCCTTTTACATCATATATTGAAACTTAATCAGGTACAACTAAGCCCCTGCTTGGGTTTCTTCTTTCAACCACACATTCTTCAATAAAATAATATTATACGTAAATCCAAAATTTTTCCTTCTATTATTAACCCTACATTCTCCAAAAAAATCACTATTCCAAAATACATTTGTTTTCAAATTTCATTTTAATAGAGCCCAAACAAGGGCTAGGCAATGCAATTGTTACCATTATTTGTTGTATAAATTTCTTACATGAAAATAAATAAATATATATATAAGCCCCTGCTTGGGCTCCATTTTAATTTATTACATTTTTCTCTATCTTCTTTCAACCACACATTGTTCAATGAAATAATATTATACGTAAACCCAAAATTTTTCCTTCTTTTTTAATCCTACATTCTTCAAAAAAATCACTATTCCAAAATACATTTTTCTCAAATTTCATTTCAATGGAGCCCAAACAAGGGCTAAGCAATGCATTTGTTACCATTATTTGTTTTATAAATTTCTTACATGAAAAAAAAAATTTTTTTTTAAAAAAAAAAATATATATTATTATTTGTTGAAGCTGCTACTTTTTTAACAGCAGCAACTTTATGAGGTACAACGTTGTTTTTTATTCTTTTTCAATTTCTCCATGAAAAGATTAATGTTGTTCTTTTTTAATTAAACTCAACGCTCTCAATGTTATTGGTTAATGGTCTCCATCATCCCAAATCTTCTTCCTACATCTTTTTGTCTTTTCTTTTTGATCTTTTCATTTAAATTATTGCATTAATTATAATCCATATTGAAAGGTAAGGGGCATTTAAACTAAGTCTGTATTAGCTTTGACATAAATAAAATTTCTTTATACTTAGTCAAAGTTCTTCTAAGAAAAATATAGTACTAGCCCGGGGCTTGAATCTTGGCTCTGTCTCTTGATTTCATATCTCATTTAGTGAAATATTATGATTCAAAAACACAAACTTTCAATAAAGAAACTCACAACCAAAAACAGACATTAATATCTAAAATTGATGCTTATATACATATCCAATAATTATCGCATACCTGTAGTTTTGTCTGAAGCATCATGGTACTCCGGCTCCTCCGGCACTGGATGCAGACTCAAATCATCCTTATCGACCGCCTTAGCTGAACCCCCATTGCCAATACCAGCAGCATTAGCAAAGTCCCCATCTTTCTCATCGGGATACCTCACCACCACAATTGGGCACACGCAGTGCTGCACACAGTAATCACTCACACTCCCAAGCCTCCCTTTCGCGCTTCTCCTCGACGCCCCAAATCCCCGGCTTCCCATTATCACCGCACTCAACCCGAGCCTCTCCACTTCCAAACACAGCCTCTCCTTCATATCATGATCTTTCACTATATGAATCTTGAACGGAATATTCGCCTCTACCAACGGCTGCGCCAAGTCATTCGCTTTAGTGGTGGTGAAATTATCGAAATCGTCCTCGAGCTCCTGCTGTGATTTCTCATCAGCCGCGTCAACAGAGACATCGGTTGCACCCCAATCGGCGCCGTACAGTACGGAGGTGGGTCGAACGTGGAGGAGGACAACAGCATCGCCCGGACGAAGGTAGTTCTGAACAGCCCAATTCACGGCAAAAGCGCTCTCATCGCTGAGATCCACGGCAATCGCGATCTTTCGTTGGGAGCCGGCGGAGGGCGTGCCGGAGGGGAAGCGCGGGGAAGCAGGCTGGTGAAGGACCGCCGAAGGTGATCGCGCGGCTTCCGCCGGAGGTTTATTCGGTGATGACATGCAGTGAAATTTATATATTGTGTGTGCAATTAAATTTGTGTTTTTGAAATTTTTTATCAAGATTATAATTGCTTGTTTGATGAATAATCTGGGTTCGATTAATCGAATTATATCTGCGAATTTTGGGTTTTCACTTTCGCTGTGCAGCGCGCGTAGCTACGGCTGGCAGTATTATTTCCTCATGGGCCAATATTGGGCCACTTATTGTGGGCCTGATTTCATTCCATCAATCCACCATCGTTTCAGGCCCGGTCTACTAATTGGGGATTCGAATCGAGATTCGGTAAACAGTTACAAGGGTTTACGGGAATCATAGGGTTTATACACTGCAACAAACAAAGTCACCATCTTTACCCAATCTACGCCCCTAATTTGTGATTTCATTGTAGAGATAGAGAGAAGAGAAGGCACAAAATGATCACCGGCGGAAAAAGCTTAGTATCCTCGCCGCCGGCGTTTTCTAACGACGCCAAGCGTCTTCTGGTTTGCACCGGCAATACCGTATCAATTTTCAGCACCTCGACTGGCCTACAGGTTATATTTTTGCTCAATATTTTACGAGTTACAGTTTCTTATTTTTTTTAGTTTGTTTTACGAAATTTAATAGCAATATGTGATTTTGTAGATAAGTGAACTGGAAGGCCATGGCGCGCCAGTGACGTCGGTGATAATAGTGCCAGCTTCTACTCCAGCTAGCAAAGTCTTGTGCCATTGTTGGACGACATCGCTTGATGGCAAAATTAGGTTATGGGATTTCATGGCGCCAGAATTAATTAGGACTGTCGATGCTGGGTTCCCAATCCACTCAATGGTAATTTGACCTGAATTAATTTTGACGAATTTTTTACTGTATTTAAATATGCTTGGTTCTTGAGGGAGCTTCCTGAGTCAGATCAACTTTGTGCCCAATCGTCTGAATGGAATGTATTTTGATTACTTTTGTTTTCTTTGACCATGACAAGTTTGATTCTCACAGTATCAAAACTATTTCTTTCTTATTAGAGTCAAGAATGTTTATGGAGCTTTTGCTCTTCACAAATCCCTCTAATTTTTTCATTTTTTTAATTTTTATTATTCTTTGTAATCAAACTGATATTGTGTGGAAATGCTTTTTGTTTTTAATTTCTGTTCCTTTTATCTTTCTTATGGTTCTGTGTCTCAAATGCGTGTAATTGACGCATTTAGGTGATTCCAAGTCTCTTAAGCCAGCAATTGGAGAGTAAAGGAAAGTCTCCCGATCTTTTTGCTTACATCTATATTGAAGCTGAGAGACAAAAGGAAGGGCAGCCTAATTCTTCATGTGGACAGATTCGGAAATGTAATTTAACAAAATCTCGTTTAGCTGGTGGAGTGAGTCTGGCAGAGGTATGCATTAATTTATGCGCATTGCTTTGTGTTTACATTTTCAACCACTACACTCACAAACTCATAAATTATATTCAAATATGTTATTTACCTTGTAATTTGAGTCTTAGGTAGAATATATTACCTATATGTTATGCCGTGAGACTGAGTATTAAGACAATAAATAATTTCGTCATATGCTTATATCTTATTTGTAATAGGACAGTCCTACATCAATAATTGTTACATGATGTTGATGCCTATATGTTTTTATTTTAATAGTTAGTAAGATGAAAGATGACTGATACGCATTAAATATTTTTTTTTGCATCTGCTGCTATAGAATAGCTACAGTTAGAACTACGTCATGGAACATGGCATCTATCATGTGTCTGCATTACATCACGTTCTACTTGTGGTTCTTTAAAGGTTGCCTAATGTTTGTCTTTGAAATTGAGCAAATAGAAATTATCCTCACAGGACAAAAGCTATTTGGGTTGTAGGTGAAATGTGGGATGTATGTGTCTATATTTCATTGATTAATTGAAGTGGAAAATTCAAGAGTTCGAGGAAATCGAATTTCTAGATCCATTTTAAGCCCCTGTTTGGGCTTCATTTTAATGGGAGTTTGAGAAAAAATATATTTTGAAATAATGATTGTTTTGGAGAATGTGTGGTAAAAAAAATAAGAAAAAGTTTTGAATTTACGTGTAATATTATTTTATGGGAGAATGTATGGTTAAAAATGAATTTTGGAAATATGGAGTCCAAATAGGGGCTTCACCATTGCTCATAGTTTCTGTAGCACGCACACTTCAATTAGGGTAGCGTGTCCATGTCCAACACGAGTCGATACCGACAGTTCTCAAACACTCTACAGTAATCATTTTTCTTTTTATATTAAAAATATTATATATCGTTAATTCAAAGTTATTAGCAAGTAACAAATAGATACTCATGTTTAAAAGATTTCAACAAGAAAAATAATAAGTATAAAACTAAATTTATACTATATAAATAAAGAATTTTTAAGAATTTAATTAACGTATAGATGACGTGTTGTATCTGTACTTTTTTTAAAAATTGTATGTCGGAGTATCCGACACGTATCGTGTCGGACACACGTATCCGTGTCGGTGCATCATAGCTCATAGTTATGTAATTACCAACTTATGAACTAAATAATTTTTATTGTAAAAGAATATAGGCTCCCATTGAGCAAATCAAAGATGTCATAGTAGAAAAATGGTTAGAGTCACATAAATTGTGCAAAAGATTGAAAGAGAAATCAATGCTACACAATGCAGACTAATTAACATGACAAGTTATGTAACCTCAGCTGGAAGACGCCTGATGATTTATTTCTAAAGAATTTTAAGAGCACTTAATCAAATGATGCTGGATATCACTGGATAATGTGTTTAATATGAAATGAATTTTTATAGTGTGTGTTGCTGTGAGTTGTCTAATTTTTTAATTAATTTTTTTCATTCGTGAACAATTTTTTAACTACCCAATTGACCCTTTTCATGTATTTGAGATAGTGTATTCACTGTTTTACAGACTCATAAACCGGGTTGCATTACCATTAGTCCTTCTGGGAAATACATTGGCATATGCGAAACGCGCAAGCTTCGGATATGGGAAATTCCAACAAAAGACTCTGATAACACTGTTTATAAGAAAATCAGATTGCATCATACGAAAACATTTACCACTCTTGCTTTTCATCCTACTGAAAGGGTGGTAGCAACAGGTGATATAACAGGAAGGATCTTATTATGGAGAGGTGTTGGTCACAGAACATTCTCTACCGGTGATAAATTTATTAATGGAGGATTAAATAAGGATGCAGAGGAAAGGCCTGGAGTGAGGGGCAATGATGATGCCGATTCTTGCACCACATGGCATTGGCATTCTGCAGAAGTGAATGTTCTCTTTTTCTCTTCTGATGGTGCCTATTTATTTTCAGGTACACATTAGCAATTCGTAACACTATCGACTAGGTCAATGCAGTAGTTCAAAATTTTTAGGAGGCATCCTCATTTGTTTCGATTTATTTTTATTGCATGAATGGTTAATCTAGATAAGTGCATATTGTGTTTTTGTCATAATAAGATCTTTAACTGGATCCAGGTGGGAGAGAGGGTGTTTTTGTGGTATGGCAATTAGACACTGGGAAGAAAAAATTTCTTCCGCGAATTGGATCTCCACTTCTATATTTCACAAATTCTTCAGATCCTTCACTATCCTCTGTAAGAAATTCATCTAAGTTTTAGCCGAGGCTTTTTTTTTTTTTTGGGTCCATCGACTTGTATCTTCATTAGTGAACGGGTTCTTAATGGTAAGTTTCTTCAGATATCCTGTGCAAATAATCAGATTCATCTACTTCGAATGCCTTCAATGGAGATCTCAAGGTCCATTTCGGGGATTAAGGTTCGTTGCAATAAGCACCGTCTTTCTCTTATGAAAATAAAGAAAATAGTAAAGCTGTATTCATTACTTGAATAAAATGTTTTATGTGAGACTGTTTGCATATTTATTTGAAATGTTTGTCAAAGGACAAACTTATCTAAAACCTGTATTAATAAAATTACTTTTTTGGTACTTACAAACTGACTTCATTATATTTTAACAATTTTCCCTAAATTTTTAATCTTCATAGTTTCATTACGTCAAAGATCATGCCGTCACACGGTTGTCAATATCTGCCATAGGTTTGCATGATTAATACATTTATAAGTATCATTAGTGGCAAATAGCTGCATTTGGAGATCTAATATGTACATCTGTTGGCCTTGTTTGTTTCTGATTAAAATCATATTTTAATTGAAATCAAAGTCAAACAATCAATATTAAACACATCTTTCATGGTTCCACAGCTTTTCAACCACACATTTCAAAAACTTCTATCACAATCTATTAAAAATCTAATTTTAATCCCTATCAAACACCCGCTTAATCTCTAACAGTACATTCTATTTTTGCTAGATATGAAAATTATCATCAATATCTCGTGATGCCGAGGGCTGTCCCTCTTTCCCTCACTCTCCTTTCCCTAATTTGAATAGTTGACCCTGAAAAATGTACCTNCCACAGCTTTTCAACCACACATTTCAAAAACTTCTATCACAATCTATTAAAAATCTAATTTTAATCCCTATCAAACACCCTCATAGTAAGATGTCAACTGTAATTTATGCTATCTATTTTGTCACGGATATCTTGTCGTTTCCTACTAGGGGGAGGGAGTAGGTAGGATTTGGAATTGGGACAGAGACTCCCCCTGCACATGGGTTGTAGACTTGTAGTGTAATTATGTAATAGATCACTCTGCTTAAGAAATCTTTGCTTCTGCAATTTCAGCTTCCGAATTCAGTTTCTGATACATATGAAGGATCGGGTAGTAGTGTCGTCTTCGATCACACTGTTGGGTTTGTTGCGGTACCAACAGACAATTACAGTGTAC
>CAIGRK010108685.1:0-11714 GCA_903798315.1 Fraxinus greggii
AAGCATAGTTGGAAGCCTGTTATATTTGACTTCTACCAGACCAGATATTTCTTTTGCTACTAATATCTTATCCAAATTTAGACAGGAGCCAAGTGAACTTCATTTCCATGCAGCCAAAAGGGTGTTGAGATATGTAAAAGGAATAGAGGAGCTGGGAATTTAGTTCAGAAAAATAGAAAGGCTGTTGCTAACCAGTTTTACAGATAATGACTGGGCTGGTTCAGTTGATATATGAAGAGTACCACAGGCTATGTGTTATATGTTGGTTCAAACATAGTATGCTGGAATTCTATGAAACAGAAAATCGTTGCTCAATCTACGGTAAAGGTAGAATACATAGCAGCTTTTAAGGCCACCAATCAAGCTATTTGGCTATGGAAGATGTTGGAGGATTTGAAGCACAAACAAGAGGCTGCCACAACTTGTGACAATCAGTCAGCTGTGGCAATGATGAAGAATCCGGTGTTTCATGGAAGGACAAAGCACATAAAATCAAATATCATTCAATAAGAGAAGCTCAAGATAGGAAGGTTGTGGAACTGTTACATTGTAGTTCTGAGGACCAATATGCTGATATTTTCACAAAATCATTGCCTAAAGGAAAATTTGAAACATTGAGGGGTTACCTTGGTGTTTCCAACAAAAGTCTCAAGGAGGAGTATTAGACTTTTAGCATTGATACTTTTGTTGTCATTGTTCTATGTTTTTGATGTACTAAATACTAGCTTAATTTGTATTTTATAAGCTAAGNTTGAGGGTTGCCTTGGTGTTTCCAACAAAAAGTCTCAAGTTGGAGTATTAGACTTTTAGCATTTATATTTTGTTGTCATTGTTCTATGTTTTTGATGTACTAAATACTAGCTTAATTTGTATTTTATAAGCTAAGTAAAGTATGGTCTGTCACATATGTAAGTCGTAGTTGGTAGAAAGTCATGTTAGAAGTATGGTATGGTTTTGTATATGTATGGCTTCAGCCGGTTTCTATTATTGTAGTTGAATGAAATTAAAAAGTTCCTCCTCTTTGTTTTCATACTCTATCAGCCATCACCAAATAAGAAAAAAAGAAACTACATATCCAGAGATGGATTCTGTCAAATAATTACATGACCATAATTGGGCGCAACTTTTCCATCTATGAAGGCTAGAAGAGTTTCACATTTTTCTTTCTTCTTAATTCACGAACTCCATACCTTAAACATAATATATGGTCACATTCTTATTGTACAAATACAGTTAAGTTAGATGATTGCGTTAATTTTTAGATATCATGCAAGATGAAGTATTAGAGTGTTGTATCAACGGAAAAAAGAATTACAAAGCAATTTGGTTATATCTAAAAAACTAAAACAGTAAATACAATATCAGATGGTGTAAACAACTTTAACTCATTCATACTTGATACTTCTACATATAACTTATGTACCTTCTTGCTAAGCATACAAGAATGTCATAAGATCAAAAGGATATAAAATGCATAAAAATTTCTTTATGTGCAAAATATTTTATTGTTGAATGTGATTAAAAATGAGTATATAGAAATTTTTTTTTTTTATTTTTGAAAGAATGAATGACAAACATGGGCTCAGTATGCATAGTTTTTCTTTATAGCCAATTTTCTTGCTAAGCCCCTGATTGATAGAAATTAAAATCTAAATTTTAATATAAATCAAAATTAACAATCAATTTTGACCACATATTTTATGGGTTCCTCAACTTTTCAACTATACATTTTATCAATTTCTATAAAAATCTGTTGAAAATCTGATTTTGAATCCATGGCAAACAAGGGCTAAATAATGTTTTTGTGTACTTTTTTTATTATACATATTTTTGTTAAAGCTGAAAAGTAGCCCTAAGTCATAGGCCTATTGTTGTCGATTTTTATATACCAATGAGTCCTAATATCGTTCTCATGAGGACTATTATCTAACAATTGGTTAAATTATTCCTAACTTTAATTTGATCGAAAATAAATAATAAATTTTTGTCATGGTGTCTAAATTATTTTAACTAAAACTAAATTATCTAATGCACACAATTTGTCGAATTTGGGCTTTAAAAGTATGAATGTGGATGTTAGGACTTACAATTTTATCTATGGATCCCCTTTAATTCGTCAATCAAGGTTCATTACTATTTTAGTGTTCGATCGAATTCTTCTAAAGTATTCAATTTACACTTCTCAAGTTCTCATTGAATCTATTTAACTAATTCTTCTATATTTTTATGTGAATCAATCTTATTTAAATAAAGTATTAGTTCAAGAATTAATCTAATGACCGCAGTAATTAGTATATATATCTCTACACGTTATACTCAATTAACGAATTTTATTATGTGGTCTAAATCTAAAACTCACATCTCGATTCATAATGGATTCACAAAATCATTGAATAATTAGTTAAAGAATTCAAAGCATTAAATTCATAAATAAAATCAACACATGTGCATTTAAAGAACTAGAATCTTGAATAAAAGAGATAAAATGTCACACATAAATTACATTATTTTCCCTATTTGTGAGTTTAGGTACTCATAATAATGAAAGAAAAACAAAAAGTATAAAGTTCAGAATAGGTTTTGAAATCTTGATCATGAAAACAATTGGATCTTGCACCCAGAATCTTCTTCAACCTCAAAAGTCTTCAAACCCTAGCTTTTACTCTTTGATCTTGACAATTATGTGTTTTTCTCTCCCATCAAATTGTGTGGAACTCCCTCAAATGTGTCATAAACTTGTATTTATACTCTTTCCCACGTTTATATCCAATGTACGGTTTTTATGAGCTTTCAAATGGACAAAAATGCACCCTAGATACACTCGCCATGATGCGGTGCCACCTTTCGGGTAAAATTTTGCACTGCACTTCTTTTAGTATTTTTATCATAACTTTGTCTCTCGATATCCGATTGAAATGATTCAAATTAAGTTGTAAAGATAACTTAAAAGGATATTATTAGTATAACTGTATTTCAATTCGAATGTTTACTATGCCAAAAATGGATCTCAATCTCCGACTAAAAATTTGGAACATCGTTCTGAGGTTGAAAATTGATTTGTGAAAATATTTTGGTCATATTTACTTCTAATTGATCCAATTGACCCCTAGCATTCTCGAATCTTTACCGTGAGTTTCGACACAACTTTTGAGTAATTATACTTTAGTCCCTAATATTTGGTATTGCCTCTTTTTCACCATTTTTCGCTTCTTTCTTTGAATTCAATTTCCATTCATCGAGTTTCACCTAATAACACATTACATAATAAATTAAGCTATAATTACATTAAAAGAATTAAGCAATATCGATATTTTAAAGCCCAAATGAGTGTATAAAATACACTTATCACTTACAGATTGAAAAGTCGATTGAAAGTATCCTTTGTGAGATTGCAAATCTGTTGACATGCGAAGTATCTTTGGTCGACGTGATATTTATAGAAGATGCGTGAAGATGTCATTCACCTCAAAACATCCTACAACAATAGATGACATCTCACCTTGGATGTGGTCACTTCGGATGAGGCATTCAAAATCTTTGCCCAATCATCTCGAAGGACACATGTGAAGGGGTGGGGCGAAGTAGAGTGCCGACCTTGTGCGGTCTCTTGTTTTACTTTTTATTTAGATGGCGGTCAAGTGGCCTACCTCGTAGGTTAGGGTGTAACAGCTGTCTCCCCAATCCAGATGTAAATATTTATATAGGGTGTGGGCTTTAATCAAGTCTAGTCATCTTGTAGGTTAGGAGCTAACGAAGCTAGGAATAAGAAGATAGGGATTATGAATTGCCTCCAAAATGTGAGCTATCTATGAACAAATGATACTTTGCTGATGAACTCTAAGATACGAGGACTTATAAATGGTCTCTATATAAAGTGAGCAATAAGTTAAAAATCACCATTTCGCTGGACAAGGTAACAAAGTCACCATAACTTGATCGTTGTAAATGGCAAAGTGATGAAGCAGTGGACCAATTGAGTTGTAAATGACGAAGTAACAATGCATGGGCCTCTTGAATATATTCATACAGAGGAGACACTCAGTGAGTGTATAGTTCCCCAATTCCAAGCGTGAATATTCATTTAAGGAATGTACTTTGATAAGTAGACGAAATCTATGAGCCGAGATGATTAATGCCAAAGTGTTTGGAGTCTAAGTAAACCATAAGCAGATATTCAAAAGTGTTTCCCTTCGGATAAACCACAAGCAGATAGAAAAAATAGCCAAACATTTTCCTCGGAATAATAAGGAATAACTCACTTAACACTCAAAGTAATGCCTTTCAAACTAATTAAGGATTAGCTCAACTCAATAATCAAAAGTACTTCACTTTTGGCTGATTAAGGAGTAACTCAACTTAATAATCCAACCACTTCACATCGGTCTAGATAAAGAGCAATTTTTCACTTGTAATCCACTTCATACTAGCAAGGAATAACTGAACTTGATAGCCCAAGAAATTTACTTCGGAGTAGCAAGGAGCGGCAGACCTTTACGCCCCAAAAACTTTGGATGATCACTGTTTGAATCATTAACTTATCAGCCTAAGATGAAATCGAAGTGATCAAGCATGGCGACGAGATTGATCAACTCACATTTGTAGATTCTGGCACTAAGACACGACCCCTTTTGATTGTGGTGGCGAGGTAAGTTGGGCGAGCAATATTACATCAGCTTCGTGTGGGCTCATGAAAGTTGAGGAGGCATGTTCTCTTTGAGAAAATGAACTTAGCTCCCATGCCGATGCTTGAAATAATGTCATCTCCTTTGAGAGGCCATGACCACAATGAGGAATAGAGAAAGAATTAATGCAGGTTAAGAAGGCAAGCCTCTTTGTAAAAAATAGCTATACCTCTCCCTTGCCAAAAATGTTTTTAGTAATAACCATCTCATCTTGCCGAGGTCTTGATTATAATAGAGTATATAAATGTAATTTACACTTTTACAGGATATTATTGTAAATTTACACTTTTACGGGATATTATTGTAATTGTACCCACACTATACTTACATAAATACGGGAGCACCCATCCTTTATGGGTATAGAAATTCTCCATTCTTTATGGTATCGAAGCAGATCCTCTAATAATTTTCTTTCCTTCTCATTAAGGCAACTGCAAAATCTTCTCCTACTTCTCTTCTTCTTCTTCTTCTTCTTCTTCTTCTTCTTCTATTCAGCCTTATTCTATTTTCAACATTAGCAATATTAAAAATCATGTCTCTATTGTTCTCGATTTCACCAATTTCTTATTGCGGCAGACCTTATTCACCGGTATTCTTCATTGTTATCAGATCTATGAACACATTAACGAAACTTCTCAATGTCCTTCTCCAACTATCTCCATTGATAATGATGATTCCTCCTTTACTCAAATAAATCCTGCTTATACTCTATGGGTTCAGATTGATCGTCTTATTGTCTCTTGGCTTCATGCTACTATTTCTCCAGAGATCTTGAAACATTTTAATCAGCCTGGCAAACAAATTTTTGCTCGTCAGACTTGGCTTGGAATTCAAAAATTATTCCATGATCATGTTAATGCCAAATATATGCAATTAAAGTTGGCTTTCAATCAAGCTTCTAAAGGGACTCAATCAATGGCGGAATTTCTTCAGTTCATAAAATCCACAGTTGATTCTTTGCACTATATTGGAAGGCCAGTTGATGATGATGATGTGATATTGCAAATTTTATTTTCCGATGTTGTGACTGTAATGACAGTGAGTTCTTGAGTTACGATCGTTCCTTCTTGCCCATGAATCACGCCTTCAACAAGGCACTGTTGTCCACTCCATAATGCTCAAGCTATGTTGGCAACCAGAGGACGTGGTAGTTATCAACCTCGATCATATTGGGAAAACTATCATAGAGGAGGACGCCAGTTTTATTCTCGAGGGTATACTTCGAACAATCAACGACCACGATCCTTTGGCTATAATCAACGTGGTTCTTATTATGGGAATTATCAATCTCGTCCTCAAGGTGGTTCTAGGCCATGGTCATCTTCTGTTTTAGGCTCACCTTCTCCTGCCACACGATGCCAAATAAGTGATGATTTTTCTCATTCTGCCAAATTCTGTCCACGATGAAGTTTTCTATCTTCGGATGTTTCACAGGCCTTTGCGGGTTTGCATCTTTCTAAACCAACATGGCACGCTGACACCGGTGCCTCACACCATATGACAAATGACTTGAGTAATTTGGATTTTTATAAGCCTTATACATGTGGTGACAGTGTTAAAGTTGGCGATGGTGCTTCTCTCCCTATCACTCATATTGGTCAGAAAATAATTCACACTCCACTTTCTAGTTTTCTTCTTCGTGATGTTTTGGTGGCACCTCAATTGAGTTATAATTTAATTTCTATTCGTCGTTTTGCTTTGGATAATTCTCATGCTATCAATTTTTGATTCTGTTGGTTTCTCTGTGAAGGATCTTCCGACCCAGATGGATCTAATACTTTGCAATAGTTGGGGTTCACTTTTTCCTTTTCTGAATCATGATGGTTCCTTACTCAATCCTACTGCCATGGTCGTGTCCAAAGTCTCTCCTCCTTTGTGGCATCAATATCTTGCACACCCTGGGATTCCTGTTTTATCACAATTTTTAAAGAAACATTCCAGTTTATTTTGTTCTAATAAAATTGAGTCTGTGTGTCGTGCTTGTCAATTGGGAAAGCATTCTAAGCTTCCCTTTCATGCTTCTATTAATGTAACTCAAGAAACTTTTTAGTTAATTCATTCTGTTGTCTGGCAGTCTCCAATTTCCTCTTTCAGTGGTTTTTAATATTACGTTTTGTTTCATGATGATTATACTGGTTATTCTTGGGTCTATTCAATGAAATTAAAAGTGAAGTGTTTGACCATTTTGTGCATTTTAAAGCAATGATTGAAACTCAATTTAATGGCAAAATAAATCATGTTCAATGTGATAGTGAGGGGAATTTCTTAACAAGAAGTTTGAGCACTTGTTTCATAATTCTGAGATTGTTGCTAGGTTTTCTTGTCCACAGACGCCTCAACAAAATGGCAAGGCCAAGAGATTGCATCACACTTTCTTGAATTCAGTTCGGTCATTGTTATTTAATTCACATATGCCTACAAAATTTTGGGTGGAAGCTTTACAAACAGCAGTACACGTGATAAACAAGATTCCCCATGCTTCTTTACAATTTAGGAGTGTACATGACTTATTGTATGGCAGCCAGCCTGATATCTCTCACTTGAGTGTTTTTGGATGCTTGTGCTATGCACATATAACCAATCCACCGCCACATAAGCTAGCTCCTCATGCAAGAGAGTGTATTTTACTCGGGTATGCTTCTTCTCGGAAAGGCTATCGGTGTTTTGATTTGTCTAATTCAAAAGTTTATGTATCTAGACATGTTACTTTCGTGGAAAATATTTTTCCTTTTTCGAAAATTGCAGCTAGCTGTCCAACTCCACGTATGGATAAGGATGATGGTTTTGGAAGATTTTCAAATCTTGCAAATCTCTTAATCCACACGTCAAAAATCTTGCCTAATTTATCTCCTCAATCAACGCCATCCTCTTCCCTAGTCATTTAAACACCTCTCTTTCCATATCTTCTTTATCCCCATCTACAAATTTGTGAAGAGATAGCAATCATGATGTGAATTCTCCACTAAATACTCCTCTTTCCTTAACCGATTCATCATCTTCATCTAGTCCAATCAATATAGATTTGGACGTTGAAATCCTTCCTTCTACGATTACTGATCTTTTGCCAATTACACAAGATATTCCCTCAGCTCCAAATCCAAACACCCATGCTATGACTAAAAGGAGAAAGGCAGGAGTTTACAAACCAAAGAAGATTGTGTCCTTACTTACACATGTTACACCTGTTGAACCCTCATCTTATCATGAAGCTGCGAAACACCAAGCATGGCATGATGCCATGTTAGCCGAGTATAATACTTTGCAAGCAAATCATACATGGACTTTGGTGCCTCCACCTACTGATGCTGGCAACTTAATTGCGACTAAATGGGTTTATAAGCTGAAATCCAAGGCAGATGGTACTATAGAACGTTACAAGGCTAGACTTGTCGCCAAGGAATTTACTTAGCATCAATGGGTTGATTTTGACGAGACTTTTAGTCCAACGGTGAAGCCTGCTTCTATCCATCTAGTTCTTTCAATGGCTCTTTCTCATGGCTGGCATGTTCATCAACTAGACGTGAAGAATGCCTTTTTACATGGCATGCTAGACAAGGATGTGTATATGTTTCAACCCAAAGGTTTTGTTGATCCCCAACGGCCAGAATTTGTTTGTAAGTTGAATCGGGCTCTTTATGGTCTTCGCCAAGCTCCAAGGGCATGGTTTCACAAGTTCACTTCTTACTTGGTTAAAATTGGTTTTCATCGCTGCAAATCAGATTACAGTATGTTTGTGTATAAGAGAACAGATGGTATGACTGGTTTACTATTATATGTTGATGATATAGTTCTCACAGCATCCTCTTCTTCTCTTTTGCACAATCTTATTCAGTTGCTGAAGAATGAGTTCTCTATTACTGATATGAGGTCATTACATTACTTTCTTGGTATATAAGTAGAGGAAAATTCAAATGGCTTCTTTCTGTGTCAGAAAAAGTATGCCATGGAATTGTTGCAAAAGGCGAATATGGAGACATGTAGTTCTGTTGATACTCCTATGAGTAGCCGCAGTGTCTCTTCCACAACTACTACTAAATTTTCGGATCCTTCTTTATATAGAAGCATTGGATACAATGAAGAAAAAAGAAGTGACTTGTATAGGTCAAGGAGGTAAATACCTTTTGTGAAAAATAGCTATAACTGTCATGTTGAGGCTTGATATAATAATAAATCATCTTGTTTGATGAGACATTGACCACAATAAGGAATGAAGAAGTGGCTCGTGTGGGTTGATAAGGCAATTCCCCTTTGAGAAAAATAGCTTGACTCCCTTGTCGAGACTTGAAAAAGTAAATCATCTTGCTTGGCAAGGCTGGAAGGGGTTGGGATATTCTGGCATATTATTTTCCTATTTTAGTTTTTTTGTTGTTTTTATATTTTTATTAAATTTAAATAATAAGAATTAAATGGACTGACATTTTTACCTTTCTAAATCATGCCATGTGCATAAATGCACCTACTTAACGAAAATGTCGCAAGTAAAATGATGAAAATGATGAAAATGATTTGCACAATAAAGACAAAAAATAAAGACAATCTATTTCAATACCCTCTCTTAAATACATGAATTAGGTTCCAGTGAATGCATGCGCGGCTAGCTACATCAATTCTACACTAGCTATTGGGAAAAAAAAATAATAAAATAATTAGGAGAGGCAAGCACGTAACAATTGGATTGAAAAGTTAGTATCTTGCTTAAAGATTCTGTTGAAATTATTGTTCAAAATTAATAAAATTGGATTTGGAATGAGAAATGGATTTGAAGGCCAAAAGTATATACTATGTGACCGCATAGTTCATCTGTAATACGGTCACATATAGACTTGCAGGGATTTCAAGCCCTGCGAATGATTCTTCTATGCGACTGCATAGGGGTGTTTTATGCGGTTGCATAGAACAAAAAAAGTAGCCATTAGGCTAACTTTTTGTTTGAATTTGTTGTGACTTTTGGTATCTTTCACGAATTTTTCGCGCCATTTCGTGGATATTGATGGAGATCTATAAATAGATGTCTTGTGATCAATACCAAACATATTGAAAATAATATAGAAATCTATTGAATTATATTCTATTCCAAATGTAAAAAAACTCTTTTCATTCATATTCAAAATTTCATCCTTGTGTTCTTGAAGTTTGGGTAGAAAACATTGAGTGTTTTAAGTATTTTTCTATTATAAGACTTGATAAATCCTCCAAATCATTTGCCAAAAACCCTTAAGCACCAAAATTCAATCCGAGAGGGGGCAAATATCATTTGAGGACAACGATATCATTTTCGTGTTCGAGCCTTTTTTCTATTGTTCTTTTAAGTTCTTGATTACGTTATTTGATTTCTACTTCAACCCCTTCAAGTGGAAGCAATATTTTCCTACAATCTCAAACGATATTTCTACAATGGAGAATGAAACCTCCATGGCTACAATCAAGTGATGAATCCAAATTCACGTATTTCGAAAGAGATGCAATAGAGGGTAATCAAAAATATCAAATAAGTTTTATAATATTCATCAACATGGAATTCATCAACATGGATTTGTATAATTCAGTTACTTTAGTTCAAAAGGGTTGGTGAATGTTGTTACTGTGTTATCAATTGAATTCATGCATAAATAATTGGAGCCAAAATTTCTGTAATTATATAATATATTTTGGTTGAAAAATAAAATATGCATGTTGCTGTGGAAAGATGTAAGATCTATTTTTCCTATTAAAGACAATTTATTTTTGAAATGGTGTGATTTTTTTGGAATTATGTAACATAAATTTATTTGTCTTGGTGCATGAAATGGCTTCATCTATAAAAGAGCATGCGTATGTGTCTTCATGATATGCTATATGTTTTGTACATATCGAAGTGAATGAAAATGATCGATCTTTTATTATAAGTTGTATCCNTTGAAAAATAAAATATGCATGTTGCTGTGGAAAGATGTAAGATCTATTTTTCCTATTAAAGACAATTTATTTTTGAAATGGTGTGATTTTTTTGGAATTATGTAACATAAATTTATTTGTCTTGGTGCATGAAATGGCTTCATCTATAAAAGAGCATGCGTATGTGTCTTCATGATATGCTATATGTTTTGTACATATCGAAGTGAATGAAAATGATCGATCTTTTATTATAAGTTGTATCCATTCAAATAAAAATTGACATGCATATGAATCGGTGTTTACATGATGAAATGATGAAAATGTGTACAATCAATAAATAAATTATTGATTTATTGTAAACAATTGAAATGTGGAAAAGTGCGTCCTTTTAAATTTAATGGTTTAAAGATTTGTGATTTTAAATACATGTATTGGTTCGTTTGCATTTTTTGAAGTATGCATATTGTGATATGATGATGTACATGGAACTACTCACATGAAAATATATTTTGGAAGGAATAATTGGTGTTCCATAATTGTTAATCCATAATTATTTTAATGGAATGTTGTGTTATATAGTAGTATGGTGACTACGAGTAACATATTCATGGACATGTAAAAATATTGGAAGAATGCCAATTATTTGTTAGTATATGAACTTTCATGACTATTCTTTTTAATTGGAATATGAAAATGGTAAATTAGTTGGTTGATTTCATGTCTTGTTAACTTTGATTAATGATGATAGCCTGAATTAATTTGATGAAATTTAAGTGAGATAATTTATGCAAAATTATATTTGCATAAGAGTATGACAAATATGATTTTGTCCTAATTTAATTAAAGTGAAAATCATTATTTATTAATGAGAATTATGCCATTTAATTACTTGGAATTGTTGGAAAATCATACAGAATATTATGAAATATTTTAGAATCAATTTAGATGAAAATGTGTGTTTTTTCATATGAAAGATCATATCTTTTGGTATGATTATTTTCCAATGGGTATGTCTTTCCATAGAGATTAATTCCAAGGTGTATGTCATTTAATATAATTGTGTCTTTTGAGAACACAATATTTCAACATATATTTGATTCATTTATTTAAGTTGGAATATGGTAAATAGGATGTATTGGTACCCCATGATTTGACATG
>CAIGRK010108708.1:0-10382 GCA_903798315.1 Fraxinus greggii
AGCTGACCTACCACGACATATCATGGTGCTTGTTTAGATTGACAATTATGGTTTGCCCAGCACCAGAGTTTGAATATTTGTATTTTGCTTTTACCTTTATTTTTGCTTTCACTTGTGCTTTTTGTAAGGGAAGTCGTACTCAATTTTTACTGTTTTCCTTTTATGCTTTACTTTCACTGTAAGAGAAGTAGTACTTCTTCATTTATTGATTTCATTGATATTATTTGTAGCAACGGTATTCCTCCACTACAACTGAGGACATATTAATATAAATTCGGAGGTACCGCCCTCCTTCCACTAAAAAAATTAGTTTAAGATGTGTTTTTTATTTTGGAATTTTTGACATATCAATTGCTATATATAAAAAGAAATATTAGTAAAATTATGGACTATATCACAAATTAAGGCTAGTGGTTAAATAAATTAAAAATGCCCAAGAAAGGTAAAATGAGTAATCTCACACCTTATAAATGGGGTATAAATCTTTGTCATTATTATTTTTCTTGTTTTTGTTTAAATCATTTGTTGATTCGCTTTTTATTTAGAAATTAAAGAGCCCTTAAAAGAGAAAATGATTGGGAGAGAAGGATAAATAAACTTTTGTTGTGACTAGAAATAAATAATAGACAATATTTTAATTTTGTTTTCATAATTTATAATGTCAACTATTACCTCCTTAGCATCAAGTAACAAAAACCCTTGCCCAAATTCGAATTTTAAAATCCATTAAAATCTATATACAAGGTAAAATGCCATAGAAATACTGAAATCAATAACAATTTTTTTATTAATTTGGAAGAGAATAAATTGTAATTACATAGTTACAAATATCTATAAATGGAAATACTCTACATTAATTAAATAATAGTACAAATACAAACTTAATCACATGAACTATCACATATGATCACTAAAATAATTATATTAACTACATTTAACTTTTTTATGGCATTTAGTTAATTTATGTTACATTTCAGTTTTTTAAAATTTTTTATTTGTGGTAAACAATTGAGGAAATTATACAAATTCAGGTATTTCAAGATCACATTTCAAAAATCAAATTTGATAAAAAAAAAATTTCAAAAATCAGGTATCAATTTAAACTTTTTAATATCTTAAAATTAAAATTATCTTCATCCACCAAACCCCTAATTATTTTTTCAGTATTCCTTCTCTCTATCTTCTTTTCTCTCTATTCTCTCTGTTCTTTACCCGGTTTTCACATCTTCTTCTCTCTACATCTCTCCCTTGTCTCTCTTCTTTTCTCTTCCTTCGAACGTCGGCGACCAACGAAGGAGTTGCGTCTGCTAGCTACACTGCAGCATCGAAGGCTGTTATTGTTAACGGCAGCGTTGCGATGCTACAGTCAGTGCCGACTGATGCCGGTGACTCCTCACGACAATCGCTACGACTATTCATCACGGTGCAGAGGCGGCACTCTTCACAGACGATTTATCACTGTGCGTGAAGCAGAAGCAGTGTTGCATTGCTTTTTTAGTCGACAGTGGTCATAGTGAAGTTTGGGATGTGTTTTGTGTGATGGTGGTGGGTGGTGGATCTGGTGGTTGGGGTGGGTTTATTGAATTTTGGTGGTGAAAGTGGTGATTTTGTAGTTGAAAATGGTGGGTTGTTGGTGGTGGTGTTGGTGAATCAGTGGCGGTTTGTTTGATATGGAGATTTCGGTCACTCGTTGTCGTGAGGTGGTGGGGTTTCTGGCGACATTGGTGTTGGTGTTGGCGCAATGGTGGTGGTTCGGCTACGCCGATAGTGCACTAGAGATTTGGGTAGTGTTTTTGTGTGGTTGTGGTATTTTGTGTGGTGGCGGCTGCGGTGGTGTGTAGTGGGTGGTGTACGGTATTGTTTTGGTGATGGTGGCGGTGGTGACTGGTGGTATGTGTGGTGGTGTTGTTGGTGTGGTGCGGTGTGGCAATGGTGGTGTTGCAAAAATGGTGGCAACAGTAGCGACGGTACTGGTGGTGGTGATGGAAGTGGTGGTTGTGATATTTTTTTTGGCAGTGGTGTTGTTGTGGGGAGTTTGGTTGACCTGTGACCAAGTATTCGTGGTGGATCAAAATCGGGATGGGGTGTTTAGTGCATGTGACCAACTATTTGGTTACTGTGACTAACTATTAAAATGTGACATTAAAATTCGATAATTTATGACTAAAAAATAATCTGTGCCAACAAATTTTGAAAATGTGTGACTGATAGATAAATTATGACCTATAATTTTTTTTATCTGTGACCAATGAAATAAATTGTGACGTATAAAATTTTTGATTTGTGACATCAAAATAACCTGTGACCAATTAATTTGATAATATGTGACATCGAAATAATTTGTGATCAATTAATTTGATAATATGTGACAGTCAATAAATTGTTACTCGTAAGTGTGCATCTGGGACCATGAATTGTATAATTTTGATTTTAATATATTTAATTAATAAAATATATTTAATTATTAACTAAATGCCTGATTTTTGCAATTGTAAAAGTTAAGGCCTAATTTGTGAACTCTTCCCTAAACAGTTGGCCCAATGCAACACAAATTTTATGTATCAGAGCCTGGATCATATATATGCTCGCAAGGTTCAAATTAGGGGGGTAAAGTCTTGGGGGCAAATCACACAAATACACTTTGGACTTTTCTGAAAAATCATTATAAAAAGATATTACCATGTAATATATTTAAAAACCATATTAATTTCAGTATTAAGCAACTTATTCAAACTTACAAACAAACACCGTCGAGATGCTATTCTCCTCCAAATCTCCATCAAAATAAGAATTGATTCGATTAAAGCAGTTCCTTCTTGATCAATTATAACAAAAATCCGTCTTTATGATTTTTATTTATCGGATTATAAGTTTTCAAGTGCAAACTTTCAAAATTTCAGAAATAATTTCATCTTCAATCCCATTTTCATTCTGCAATCGCCATTATAAGCTCAATTTTAATGGTATATTACCAACGACCATCATATTTGTTAAGAAATTAAGTAAAGACGAAAAATGAAGTAATTAGAAGTTTTCTCCTACCTATTCTTATGATAAGAAAAGTGGTGTCTGCTAAGTCTATAAATTTAAGCTATACTTCTAATCATTTCAAATAGCTTGGATAAACAAAGTAGGGCACAAAAAACTACTCTAACAGGAGGTCGCCTATGTAAGTGAAATAATAGATATTTAGATCCAACACTTAGGAAGGGAGGGGTGAATACGTGTATATTACGGAATTTAAATAAACAAACAATAATAAACAAGTCACATATTATTGTCTCTAGATGATTAAGTTTAATCAAACTAAATTCTAATTGTCAATCATGCGATATAGATCAAAGAATAAAAGTAAAATCAACACCAAATATGGTTACGAAGGAAAATTCCCATGAATAAGTCTTCACAAGGCTAAAAAACTTTCGAGCAAACCTTACCAACAGATCTACGAAAAAATTAACTTATAGTTGATCCAGACACAACTAAATCTCAGTACTCTGACCACCAAATTTATAAATCACCGAAAAACCTCTTCGATTGTTCTTCTAGTACTTTTCAGCAACTCTGGACTTCTTTTCCCTCCTTGTAGATCACCAAGAACGAACTTCATTCTTCTCCAACGGAAATTCTAGTTGCCTCTCCAAAATTTAGGAACTTTGAAGGATTATCGGTACAGGATTTGTTCATAGTGTTTGATTTTTGGATCTTTTATGCTTTGATCTTGTGGTTGATGGAAGAGATTTATGGAATATGTATTAGATCTTTGTAGGATGTTCTTTTGACTGAAATAAAGGCTCAACCAATTTCGAGAGATGGTAAAGACGAACTATGGTGTATATAATATGGAGTGTTTGAGGTTGTTTAAGACTGTAAAAACTATAGAAACTGCGAACTAAGATTTGGCGGATAATACCACCACTCGAGCGCTAGGCTTGTGGACAGCAAGTGGTGACTTTATTGCAAAAAACTGCTCGAGCGGTCTTCCAGGCATAAAGCGAGCATTCTTGCAACGATTTAGTCTTCTAGAGAGGCTTTGATTCCTTCAAACACAGTCCCAACTCCCGACTCTTTGGCCTTAATTACAACTAAATAAATTATGATTTTGGACATGGAACTAGACAATACAATTTGGACCTAAAAACTACATCTTTGACACTTCGTGACAAAATCATTTATTTCAACATTACACAATAAACACAACCTAACATTACTAACCCAAAGACTCAATACTCAATCTTCACCTCAACAACTTGTCATACTTGTTTTCTGAAACACATAAATCAACAATATAACATGTAAAAGTAAGAGAATACTTACAATAAAACATATAACTAAGTCATATAAACAAGGTAAGTAAAACATGTGTAACACCAAAACATGTAACGCTACGTGTATCAATAACTTAGAAACTAAAACATGACAAGTTGTGATAAATATATCAATAGTGTTACTAGTAACTCAAAATTTGATATCGATATTATAAAATACTTGATATGATATAGTTAAAGCAAAGCATCAAATTCTGCTAATTAGATTTTCAATAAAAAAATATTTATCCCCTAACTAAAATACCCCCAAAAAAAAATACTCTTCTTAACTCAAATACTACTCACCTCCTTGAAATAAACACTAACACATAACACAATCATAACTAACACAAAGAGAAATAAAATGAAAAACTATACACATGGACACAATATGCAAACCATGAGATGAGAGTGTTATTTTTTTCTTTTAAAAAATAACAATTTTTTCATGGATTTTAAATGTAACATCATGTCTTGAAAGCTTAAATCACGTGATCACATGAACAGTTATTTTCTTACTTATACATGCATAATTAATAAACAATGAACTTTTCTACATAAATCATTATAAACCTATATGAAGATAATTGTATAATCAATCTTGTAAACAAGACTCAAAATCAAAAACCGGTGAGAAATGACATGCAAAGAAATGATTGGTGAATGAATATTTTCCTAGATTATGATAGTCTAACTCAGTGCTACTAGGACATTTTAAACAAAAGAGCTCATATTTATATTTTTCATTGTATAACTTTTGCTTTATTCCCCTATATATAAGCGTCTGTGCAAGTCCGCACACACATAATATATAATTCTTTTTTCTTTATCCATTTTTTTCAAATCTTATGCCTGACTTTTTTCAATAAACTTTCTAAATAACTCATGTAACGAGCTTTGAATCGATGACTTCCAAGTCAAATGACTATATGGCACCAAATTTTTAGATACTCAGCGGGCTTAATTACTCAATTCGTAAAAGCTACAAAGAGAAGTATAAGATCTATCACAATTTTGATGAAATTTAAATCTTTTTGAAGCTCTATACAATTTTCTTTTTTGGGAACATACACGAGCTATGTCAGCTAGTTAAGGTTATTCTATATTCAAGGTCACCTCACTACACCGATGATCGCATCCTAAATCTCACATACACGAGTAAAACTGACTCACAAAAGCTTAATGTGTGTAGTTCAGAATATACATGAAGTAACATATACCAAGTACTTCAAACAAATTCTTAACAAAGTTAATAGAAACTTTATTCATTGTTCATTAATTTTATTAGTACTTGATCATAAGATAACATGTCCAATCAATTTAAAGTATTATGGCATCAAAAATTATTTTTCCCTTTATTTGATTTTTTATTTAATAAAACAAATAATGCAAAACAAATGAGACAAGAAAAAAGTTAGAGTGCATACATGAATATGTAGATATCATGAACACTGCAAATGCATGCACCTATAGACATAATCAATGAGGTACACAAATGCTCTTACCTTTATTAAGAGCAACACAGCAACACCACTATTCACTACATCACTTCGACATGTGAGCTCACTCTTTTGAACGCAGACCTTTCTAGAAGAAGATGTCATCATCGTCAAGTAACTCAATATTTCACTCAAGTAACTAACAGTTAAGGACCTGCCATGATTAGTGATGTCCTGATTGTTGTTCATAACCAAGAGCTCGTGGCACATAGGTCTTATGTAACCTAACTCACCACAGTGGTGACAAGTGGAAATGATCTTATGAGAAACTCTAGATTTTATGTTTTGAACCATAGGTTGAGAAACCCTATGTTGCACTGATGGTCTCTGTTCTAGAACTCCTACACTCTTAGACTTGATAGAGGCAGGTACAAATTTTTTTTTAGAGGAGGAAGCAATATGAGAATTTGTTTCATTATATCCTAAACCTCTTGCATTCCTAGCTAGCTTATTCAATCCTACCATGTTGTCAAGTTTCTTAGATCCACTAGAAAAGAATTGAAGTTGGGCACTAGATTTCTCAAAATCACTCGTAAAAATCTTAACCTTAATTTTTAAGGACTCTTTCTCGACCCTCAACTCACTAAATCATCTAGTTGACTCTTTAAGTTTGACTTCTAAGATTTCATTTTTTAACTTTAGTTTATGTAAATTCTTAATGGTCGCACTATTAACCTTCTTCACCTTAAGGCTCTCCTCAAACAGTTAGTCAAATGCCTCATAAATATCCCGCTCATTTCTCTATGTCCTCAAATCTCTCATTCTCCTATATTGGTTCACTCTTAACCATAAAGGCAAACGTCATATAATTCACACCCTCATCTGGATTGGAGTTCTCACTATCATCATCGGAGCTAGATTCATTATTAGTGAGAGTAGAGTTCATAGACTTGTTTAGGGTTTTCTTATAACTTGGACACTAGGCTTTGACATGTCTAAAACCTTGACACTATGGTACCTCACACATTGAGACCTCTTTCGGCATCTCTAGTATCTTTCTTCTCTCTCTTATCTTTCTTATGTTTACTAGAGTCATCCCGAAACTTCTCAGAAGATCTCCTATTATTTCTAAAGAATTTATTGAATTTCTTAACAAAGTAAGCTAACTCCTCATTCTTAAGAGTCTCATCATCAGTAATATCAACGTATTCTTTCCCAATATTGTTAAGGGTTAAAGACTTTTTTTTTATACCGAAGTAGGCAAAGTTCATTTGTTCGAAAAGACCCTACTAGTTCTTCTATCTTAATAACATCTAGGTCTTTGATTTCCTCAACAGCTGTGACCTTAGGTCTAAATCTTTTGGTAGGAATCTCATAACTTACCTCACAATCTTAGCCATGAGGGTTTGTTCACCTAGGTTGAAATTAAAGTTCACTATATCATTCAATTTAGCATAAACCTCATCGAAAGACTCATCATCCTTTGTCTTAATTTTTTCAAACCTAATGGTCAACGTTTGAAGTTTAGAGTTTTTCACGGTCTTAGTTCTTTCATGTGTTGTTTCTAATATATCCCAAGCTTCCTTAACAGTCTCACACATGGATACCTATTTAAACTCTTCGGGAGAAATAGCCATAAAGATGGCATGTAATCCTCTACCATTCCAATTATACTCACCTAAATCATCTTTAGTCTAAGATATCTATAAATGTAACAATGCAGTCCAACACTTATCTACATTAATTCAAACACGCTCATCCATGGATTTTAAATCATCTTTAGTCTAAGATATCTATAGATGTAACAATGCAGTCCAACACTTTTCTACATTAATTCAAACCCGCTCATCCATAGATTTTAAAAAGGTTCCCATCCTAACCTTCTAGTAAGCATAATTACTTCTGTCAAAATATGGAGGAACAGAAAGTGATTGACTCATCTAAACAAAATTAGGTCAAAGATAGAATTAAATTATGATACCAATTGAAATAACCGATGTTTAGATCCAACAACACCTAGAGAGGGGTGAATATGTGTATAATGTAGAATAAAAATTAACAAACAATAATAAGCAACAAGTCACAGATTATTGTCTTTAGATGATTATGTTTAGTTCAAATATACCCTAATTGCCAATCATGTGATATAGTCAAAGCATAAAAGTAAAATCAACACTAAATATGATAACAACGGAAAATTCCTTGAAGAACTCTTCACACGGATAAAAAACCTTCGGAGAAACCTTGCCAAATAGATCTATTAGAGAAGATTTAACTTACAGTTGATCTAGACACAACTAAATCTTAGTAGATTCTGACCATCCGACCTATAAATCACCAAATTATCTCTTTGTGCCTCCAGTACTTCCCAACAAATCTGAACTTCTTTTCCCTTCAAAATGGATCACCAAGAACGAGCCTCGTTCTTCTCCAATTGGAACTCTAGCTACCTTTCCCAAACTTAAAAACTCTGAAGGATTATTGGTAAATGATTTGATTTTTGGTATTTGATCTTTGGATAATTTATGTTTTGATCTTGTAGTTGAGACAAGAGATTTATGGAATACGTATTTGATTTCTATAGGATATTCTCTTGAATGAAATAAATGCTCAACCAATTTCCAAAGATGTTTAGGACGAACTATGGCTTGTGTATATATAATGAATAATGCTATCTTGTACCAGTGGTGCTACACTACCTATTGGCGTTAAGTGATAGGCTAATTGAGAGGTAGAATTAAGTGATTCATTTAATTATACTTATTAATTAATGCCACATTAGCGCCATCTAAACTGATGTTTTAACACTAGTGGTATTAAATAGCATTATCCATATATAATATAGAGTGTTTGAGGTTGTATTGGACTACAAATTGTAGAAATTGTGAACTAGGATTTTTCTAGATAACAACACTCCTAGAGCACTGGGCTTGAGCGGTCTTCGAAGCGTGAAGCGAGCATTTTTTGCGACGACTTGGTCATCTGGAGATGACTTTGACTCCTTCAACATACTCCCAACCCTCGACTTTTTGAGTTTAATTACAACTCAAGAAATTATGATTTTGGACACAAAGCTAGCCAATACAATTTGGACCTAACAGTAAGTGAAGTGCGGCCATTTCTATGATTGTTGAGGCTGGCAATCTAAAGTTCTTGTGAAACTCAAGAATTACAAATGTACACAATCATGAGAACCAAAAATATTAAGGAATAATTGTATAGGTACTATTGTTTTGGTTTAAACCAATGACTGAATAGTTCAAGACATTCGTGTCCGTGATTAGTTAAGGAAAATTGATAGTGTTCTACTAAGACATTTTCAAAACCATAAGCTACATCTCCTGATGCAATAGCTTTTCGCTTGTACTCTATTATTGTATCGCATTGTCATTTGCATTTATTCTGGTAATTTTTATTCATGTAGAGGATTGTAGAAAATAAGGTTTATTAAGTTGGTTTGATAAACTTTTGACCAAATTTGAGATTAATTGATATTATTGGGATTATAGTCGGACATGTTCGACTTGTGAGATGGTCGTAGTACATTTGGTTTCACAAAACTATTTCCAAATGAATGACAAATTAGAGCCAAAAGTTGATACCTTGAATTTTGAAAATACTTTAAATGTTTTATTTGGAAATTCGACGAAAAAATATAGAAATATTTGTCCCATATTAGTAGATGAATTATTTAGTTATTTATTCATATACATCAAGTATGGAACTTGGTTGAGTCCCAAGGATTACCAAAAACTTTAAGAGGGAAGATAACTAGATCTTGTGGCATTCTACCCAAAGACCAGGCGCGCCATCTTTCTAAGCTTGAGAGCTGTGGGCCGTGGATTCTATAATTGGGATTGGCCCAATATTTTTTTGGACAAATAAAATAATTAATTAACTTTATTTTAGTTTAATTAATCCTATTGACAAATGTAAATTTAAAAATCGCGATAAGTGGCTTTTCTTAGATTGTGATACATGGCGGGACAAATTATAGAATATGTCTATTGTAGTAACATTGTATCCTTTCACACATAGACTATCCACGATGAAACTTGTTTTCCAAGTTTTATGTCTTTTTAGTCACGACTTTTGTTTATTGGCCTCCAAATTCCTGCATAATTCATTTGTATTCATCTTTTCCTACTTATTATGTTTTCGCCCTATATTAATTCGGCACTAGTCCTCCCTTTTTCATGGATAAGTCACAAAATATTTCAGACTTGTCGTTTTTAGTAGTTTGAAGTGCTACAACTACAAAAAAAAAAGGAAAAAAAGATTGTTATATCTTTGGATAAGCACATAGTAAATTCCTCAAGGATAAAGTTTCAAACTCTTTACGCTATCCACATATTCATCATTCTTCTTTCTACGTTTCCGCTTTTATATTTTATTTTGATTTTGGTAAGTCTGAAACATTTTATGTAAACAAACAAGATAACAAAATCGCTCTGATACCACTTGTTGTGTTAATTATGCCCAGAATCTCTGATGCCAATTGTTGAGAATTCAAAGATCACGTATTGCTCGATACCACTTGATCTAAAACCAACTATCGGATTGAGATGCTGAAATTATATGACAAAATATAAAGTATATGATCGCAAACAAAATAATAAAAGAAGACAAGAAAATA